>LBFM01006203.1:8464-20877 GCA_000988765.1 Achipteria coleoptrata | reverse complement strand
ATTTTATTTCAAAGATTGAGTGATAATAAGAAATAAAATCATTAAAACGTTTTTATCAAATAAATTACAAATGAAATGAAAATCACTGAAAACAATGATTATATGTTTAATGAATAGAAATAAACTATATTTTGAGATCAAATGATAAAATAAATGGATGTCTAATGAGATTAATATGAATTAATGAATGATATAATCAATGATTAAATTCATTTTGAATGAACTGAAAAACAATTGAATTATAAAAATGAATAAAACGGTCAATGAGTGCATTAGTCGTAAGAATAATCACAAAATAGTTTGGATATAAATAATAAACTATAAAATAAAATGTATTGAATTGTAAATAACTTATAATACATGGCAGTAGTCATACAATTATTGTTTTGTTTTTAGACTGGATTTAGAGCCCAATTGAGTGATATATTGATTAAAAAGATATTTCAGTCCTAAAAATGCTTAAAAGAACATCGATTTTGAATAATAATTAATAATAAAATTGTAATAATTGCTGATAAATAATATCTATTATATTAAATAATTTGGTTCTTTTAAGTCTAATTTTGACTCTTTTTTGGTGTAAACCTTTCCCTAAAGTATAATACAATTTATTAATTACAACAATTTAGAGGAGCGACCGAACGATCGCTATTGTGTTGTACTTTGGATTGCAGTCAAACCGAATCGACTGATATAATAGTAATTATAATATAATAGTAGTATTTGTATCACAAATCATAGGCTTCGGAGCTCTAACTGATTGAAGCTTTAAGTAAATTATTTAAAATTTTAATAAATTTAATATTAATTTCTAACAGAATGTCGATTGAGTTACGAGAAGGCAGTGCTGACCGGATGGAGATTGAAATTGTCGTACACTTCCATCAACTCATCCATTGTGTACTCTTCAAGAATCACTAATTCATTCAAATTTGGACTCGTCTTAAGAGCGCAGTCCAGGCAATGGACGACATGTTTTTTGTCCACTTCTTTGACGAACAACATATTAAACACTTCCAACTGAAGTAATATTCAATCAATTAATTGCTAATAATTAGACCAAATAAATAGCGGACATACTTCACAATTGACGCAATAGTGTGCGGCTTCATTTTTGCCCCTTCCGTGCCATCGAATCTCTCGTCCAATGCTGTGCACAAACTGAAGAGTCATTTGGCAGAGTTTAAGGCTTCTCATCAATGAATGCCTGAATTTAATTAAATTTATTAATATTTTTCGAGTATTTAACAATTAAATAGAGGACAGACTTAATCTTTTGGAAGAGTTCTTCTTCGGATACTTTTATATTTCGGGCTAAATTCCAGGTCAAGTGTTTTAACGGAACAATTGATTTGAAATTTTCTAATTTATTCCATTCGTATCTCTCAACGGCTAAAAAGTACTGTTTGGCAGTGAGTGGACCCACATTCCAAGCAATGTTATTACACCATCCAACTGCTTGCACCCAATGAACTGTTCCGGCGTTCACCCAAACCAGATCCCCGGGTCGTTGTAGGAACCGATAGACAGGTATGTTATTGGCAAAAAGGTCATCGAGGATAGGCCACCACGACCCGTGCAGATAATTCAAATTATTCCTGCAATTAATTTATTGTTATTTATTTTAACCAAACAAACAATTATTGAAACCCACTTTTCACACATTTTTTGAATGACACCCCAATACTCATCGGGTACTCCAAACCACTCGCAATCTCCCGGACCTATATTTATATTTACTGAACAGAAATTGTTATTTTCCTGATGTCCAGGTGTTCGACATCCGGGAACTTTCATATAAAGTTGTACGGTATTCATGCCAAGAATGACGTGTCCGACGTGGCTCAGCATATTGCCTGCAGACACCACTCTGGCAAATGAAGGCAATTTCATCAGTTCCTGGAGCTGTGTCTTCCATTTCTTTTCATCTGAGAGGTCAACATTTGTCCCAAACTTAACGGTTTTGAACGAACCGTTTCTTTTGCTTTTCTTTACTCTGTTTTTTGATATAATTAGAGATTTAGTAAAAAATATTTCAATTCTAAACAAAATTTAAATTATAATTGTATTCACTTCGAAGGCGCAGAAGAATTTGAATCAGTGTCTGAATCTTTAAATATTCCCAAAGTCTTTTCCTGTTCCTCTCTGAGCGACTCTTGAAAAGAGGAGGCCTGATAGTGGGCGTATCGAGCAATGGTTGTATGCGACCGATGACTCTCACATCTCCATACCATTTGTCTTCTGTCCGGATCCCAGTTCTCGTCGGAGGGTTGAAGTAATTGAGTCCTCACTTCAATCAGATGTTCTGGATTTGCCTCAACCAGTGTTTTGGTAGAAAATAGACCCAAATCTTAAATAAATTTCATTTAATTAATATAAGAAATCAAATGAATAAAAATAGAGACGAACCGAGTTTGAGAACACTGGCGAGTCCTCTGATGACAGCAATGGGATGGGCTAAACAAAACTCATGTAATTGTGGAGAAAACGCCTCTTTTTTGTTTTCGAGCTATTTTTCAATTGGAAAACAAAAGTAGTTTAAAACAATGAAAAATAAGGATAAAAACAATAGACTTACGAAAACACTGGGAGCCGCCGGATGTAATTTATCTCTTGGCAATGGAGGATATGGGGGTTCGGGAGGAGACGGAGGTTTGCCTTCATCTGATATAAGACTGGAGACGATTCTAGTATTCTTTTGAGTGCTTTTACACGAATTAATAATCTCTTTTGCGGTCATTTTGATGTTGAGCTGTGGCTGACTAGAAGTCGATGAGTGGGGAACTGATGTCGTAGAATAGTCGCCTGATTTCAGTTGCAATGGCTTTGAGTTGTCTGAACACAAGAATGAACTGATTGTTTGTTCGCAATTGAAACTGTTTTGGGCACTACTGGTGTTGGCAGTGATGTTGTTATGACTAGAATTAGTTGATTGAGTGTTTGGCGTTGAGTTAGACTCTAAACCCAACTGAGCGATCAGATCCTCTGCTAGAGATGCGGTCACCTGACGTTGTGATAGCAATGACTGCAAGTCCTGATCATTGTATGAAAGGTTTGAATTTAATGTCTTATTGTTAGCACTATTAGAGTCATCGGTGACGGATTGGCCACTATTTATAGCCAACTTTTGCTGAACACTTTGAGGTGACGTCTTTGAGCCGGAGTGCAGTTGAGGAATGCTTTGGTTTAATGGAGGTCTAAACTGTGGAGCCATCGACTCTTCTCTGGACACAGAATTTGTGGCATTGGCTGAAGAAATATCAGATGGAAAGGGACTGTTAGGAGCACAAGGCACTGATGTCTGCCCTTGAATTGGTTGTGATTTCAATAAAGGCATCTGTTTTTGTTGAGAGAGAAGACGGCACTGTTGTTGGAATAACTGTGACTTCTGTTGTGGACTCAAATTGGACTAAAGATAAACCGTTTGAATATAATTATAAACAATTCATTCGATTGTCATTTGATTGTCACCTGATTTTGATGCAAATAATTCATTAATTGCATTTGTTGGGGGTTGAGGTAGACGGGGGACTGGGGGGTCACAGAGTCACCAGGAGCCGCCATTCTTGGAGGTCCTTCCAATTTTTGACGCTTTACATTAGAAAAAGAATCATCAGTTGGAGCGGAGCCCTGATTTTGACGTTGAAATGCGTTCTGTCGGGTAGCCATCTCTTGAGAAATCGGGAAATTCCAGGCATCCTCTATACAGGGAAGGCTTTTTGGACTGAATTACACACAAAATAAGACATTTTCATCACTTGTTATCATATGATATAAAAATTAAAGTTAAATACCTCTGTGTGCTATTGAGAGGTGCATTCGAGAGTTGTGTTTGCAAAAACTTGACCCTTTCTGATAAACCAGTGATTAGAGTGCCTTCAAATGAGCAAAAGTTCAATAAATTTGAGTACTGGTTAACAACAACTGGTTTTGTTTTGTTTTTAATTAAATTTTTGTGTGTTTTTAATCAGATTTGTCTAAAATTCAGACCTTTTCCTCGCGAGGCATTCAAATAGCATTTGAGTGCGTCGTGCGGTTGATTGCAATTCTCATAAAGAATGCCCAGATTGGTCCAGGCAGCACAATGACTCTTATCTAACTGTACGGAACAGATATATGCCTGAAGTGCGTCCATCGGTTGGTTCTGCTGCTGATATAACACTCTATTCAATTCAATTCAATTGAAAATTAGTAACATTTTAATTATATTTAAAATAAAACAGACCCTATTGAACACCAGGTGTCGGCGTTGGCCTCTGCTTTGTCCACAGAATTACGATATGAAATGAAGGCATCGTGAACTTTGCCCAGACTAGCATAACATCGCCCTAAGAAGTAAAGACTTTGACCCGAATCTGGATCCGATTCTATCGAATTTTTCAAACAATTGAGAGAATATGTCTGTCGATTGTGTTTATCTCCTAAAGAGTCGACGATGTGGTGCATCCAACCCAAGTGCTTATAAATGTCTGCCCGCAACTGCACCGATATATTCTTATCCTCGAGAAGTGATTCATACGCCTCTTTCGCCAACTTATGCTTCCCTTGGATTTCAAATAGATGTGCGATATGGAAATGGACTGTCATTTAGATAAGAGACCGGTTATTATATCTTAGGAAAAAAATCCAAAAAAGCATGACTTGCCCTCTAATTTGCCGATTGTGCAAAAGTTTGAATCATTTAATGCTAACTGAAAGTGCTATCAATAAAAATATCAATAAAAACAACAAAATATTAATAAATTGTTTCTAAAAAATAATTTAATAACAAATACCTTAAGAGAAAGATTATAATCATTAAGAGCTTTGAATATGAGTCCAAGTCTTATGTGTGCTTCGTTTGCTCGAGAAAAGGATGGTTCGATGTATAAGAGCTGACGAAATGCTTTGATTGCCCTACAATTCAAATGTTATTCAATTCATTGTATTATTATTGGCGACAATAAATTTATTCGAAAATCTTTTGTTAACACAAATAGTTAACAGTAATCGTTAACTGACACAGAATTCAATACAATTGGATATTGTGTCCAAAAACCCAAAACAGAGGCCCAAAAAGTAATAAATTGATTTGAAATTATAGCTCAAGTGATGGCCGGTTGTTATTGAAAGAAATATTTAAGTATAGCTAAGAAATTGAAACATAGTATAGACCTACCACTCAATGATTGGGATATTGTAAACTAAGCTTAAGGGCAGAGAAAGCAAAGCAGGTCTATGGCTATATTGGTATCTATATAGCGGTGTCACAAGTGGTCCGGGACTGACACTATGACACTTGTCTAGAAAATAGCTGACCAGACAATAACAGAATCGTCACCACATGTGAGACCAGTATAGCTATAAATATTTTACTGCTCCTCAATATTGATAACACAGTTGTTTAGAGCCAGAGACCCAACAATCTGAGACCCTTTCCTTTGTTGGCCTCTTTATTTTCATTGCAGCTGCAGTTCTGGACTATAAGCATACTCTTCGATTCAATGTCTTTATGACAGGTCTGCTCTGCACTCCTTCATATGGAAGGCATACGTGACTTTAAAATCTAGACTAAGGCTAAAATAATTTAAGCTTTCAATTCATTAGAAGTAATTTCTAATGACTGAGCGCTTCTTTACAATCGATTTGTGTTAAAATTACTGATATTTAGGAAATCAATACAATTATTAAAATAAAATAAAAACAAAGAACGGAACGGAATATAAGAATATGCAGCTGTCTTACAGTGAAATAAGAGCTGTTATATCACAAATTGTAATCCAAGGGCATTAAAGAGCCCGAAGACAAATATTTAAGGCGAATAACCTCTCACTGCTTAATGGACTGACACAACCAAAAAAACACTTTCTATTGCACTCATAACTCATCGAACAAAATATTTACCTTAAATTTAAATATTTTTAATCGCAATTTGTTTTGTAAACACAACTCAAATGTTAAAAATCAAGATTAAGGCCAGAGCACAGACACATCACGTAGACCAACAAAATAGCACATCCTTTGACTGTCTTATTCACAGGCTTTCACTGTTCTGCACACTAATCACAAAGAGTGAGGAGCAATAGAGAGCCGTAGAGTTAGTACTACTGAGTCTGACGACCATCACATATACAACACAATAACCTAAACCATTCCCCTAAACGCCGCCCTCAGTTCCCTTTCCCTTCAAGCGTTTGAGCAAAAGTGAGTGCACTAACATTCACTGTGAGTCGAAAGAGAATTTGTTGGCAGATAGGCTTTCCCTAAAAATTTGTTCTCAATTCAGGCTTTTATAGTCAGAGATAAACTTTTTTTTAAACTGAGTTCCACTGCTTTTGCTCAGAATATGAGCGAACCAAACAGTGAGACAATGCGGTAATACTCGTGTTGTGTGAGCACAACATTCAGGAAATTACATCCGATTCTCACTAATTATAGAAATATTTAGTTATTCACAAATATTACTCATTATATAAGAAATTGAATCCTTTTATCAACTTTTTTATAGTTTAAAAGATATAAAACATTAAATTAATTGATAGAAAACTTACCAGTGATAAGCATTGAAGTGAAAATAGACCAGACCTAAACCAAAGAGGAACGGCACGTCCTATAATATCATATAAATATTAAATTAATTATCACTTTTAGTAAGTTATTCTGACCTTCCAGTGCTGATCATTGAGAGAAAAATATCTTTGATAGGCTGAGAGGGCTGTCCAACAGATTTATTAGTTTAATATTGATTTAAAATAAATGTTTTTCCAAATAAATGAAAACCTTTCGCATAATTTCCTAAAAGAAGATTAAAGTTTCCGATCTTTGAATAAATTTTAGGATCCAATGGTTTTGATTTGAGTTCAATCAAAGCATTTTCGTCCTTAACTTCAATTGTATTTTTCTCACTCTTTTCCAGTAAAAGATGTCTTTGAAGTAAAGCCATTTCAAGAATTTTGATGGCCTTTCAGTTGAATAAACAATTTATAATTTCATTTCTCTTATAATTAAAAATAATAATAAATACCTTAACTATCAATGATTTGGTTTTACTATTTGCCGGTTCATCCAAACGAAGAATTCCAAACAAACCACTAAAACAATTACATTCAATATTCATACCAATAAATCACTATTTTATTCACAATTTTATTAATTTAAAAATTAATTTAAAATTTAAATTTTAAAAAATAGTTTTAAAACTATTGAATGGAGAGAAGAGTGAAAATAAGAGGAAATACCTGTCAATATCGGACAGTTGTGTCAATTCTTGAGGCGAAAGAATTGATGAATTGTTCAACGATTGTGTCAAACTTGTGGATGAGTTCGCACTGTCTTCTGAAGTAACCATTTTTTGAAAATAATTAAAAATTACCTTTTCTTCAAACAAACAAAATTAAATCAATTTATAATTGATTTTTGTTTTTAGAAAAACCAAATAAAAGTTTAAACAAAAATTAGAGACACTTTTAATGATCTTTTGAAGTGATTATCATTAAAATAAATGACTCAATAAATAAAAGTAATATAAATAATACATTTCAATGAATTATTAATAATTTAAATGAAATTAAAATTAATTCAATTCATTAAAACAAAAATCTTTAAAATTCAATATTTATTATGATTTTAAAGCGTAAACAAAGTGACAAAATTTTTCAAAAATCTTTCGGACCTTTTAAGACCTAAATTATTGTTTATTTTATGCAAAAAATTGTAGTCATAAAAAGGAAATATCAATCAATTGAAAGTGTTTAGGAATGGCGTCAATATTAAGTCAATATAAAGTACTCTCCAAACGCCGTCTATTGGTTTGTTAAATGACCAAGGTCTTAATAAATGAAGTAGTACCATTTTCCTCATTTAAATTGCTTTAATTTTTTAAGAGTTGGTTAATATAAAACAATTGGTGAACAAAAAGAGGTACTTAAATGAGTGAACAGGTTGTGAGTGATTAGTCAAAAATGTCAACGAATTTACTTTATTTTATTAGAATGAGATATAAATGATTTCGATTTTATTATCAATTGATTTATTGATAACAATACCAATAATTTAATTTAAGTTATTATGAAATATAAAGACATTATGAGAGCATTAAAAATATGGGCAAAACTTCAGACTAAAGACTTATTTTTGTTGTCGTTTTGTTTGAAAACTATTTCTGCAGAGAAGTTATAGTTATAGTCGGAGTGAATGTAAATATTAATAATTTTGTTCAAAAAGACAAACAAATATTGGATATCATTATATTGTATACAATATTAGGATTTGGCAAACAATAAGTTTGGTTCGAGTTTTGCTTAAGAATTAATATAATAACTAAAAAAACTTAAATTATTTACTAAAAAAACTCAAATTTCAAAACTAATAAACAAAATCGTCGAACAAAGCAGTACTTAATTATCAAATCTCACGATTTGTCAAATGAATTATTTAAATAGATTCTGAACGAAAGGTAAATAATATACATTTGTTTGTATTTATAATATATTTATAATAATAATTATTAATTATATGTATAATATATAGCACATGCAATACACTAATTGCAAACTCATTAAAAGCTAATATCACTATACAGTACATCAGGTAATGGTTTAACTTAAGAATGATTTAATGGTCAAACTTTTAGTGCGTTTTTTTAGTTGATTGTATTTTTGTTGGGTTTATATATTTCAGATTAAATCGCATTTTTAAGTACATAAGAGTACAAAAGTCATGTCACGACTCGTAACAACACTTAAATCAAAATATTTTAATAATTAAATTAATTTTCAACACTAGAAAGAAAACGACTTCACTATTCAATAATAACAAGCATTTGGATGACTCTAATGCTAATAGAATTAAGAGAACATTGATTGCGATAATGAGCTAAATATGACACCACTTTTGAGACTATATCTCGCGACTGATCTGTACATTGAGATAATCCATTCGAATATAC
Organism: Achipteria coleoptrata; assembly: GCA_000988765.1. Classification (NCBI taxonomy): domain Eukaryota; kingdom Metazoa; phylum Arthropoda; class Arachnida; order Sarcoptiformes; family Achipteriidae; genus Achipteria; species Achipteria coleoptrata. The sequence goes on along the minus strand of LBFM01006203.1, from coordinate 11,951 downwards.
ATTTATCTAATCTAAACTCTTAACTCTCCTCTTCAGAAACGGCAACTGAGGTCTGGGTTCCATTTAAAACTGTTTTTACGTCTTCGTTAATGTTAACAGTTGTAGTACTGGCGTCAGTCACTTCTTCTCCTTCAGTCACTTCTGATATCTGTGCCGAACCGGTGATAGCACTCATAGTTAATGGGAGTCCCGCTTCAGTCAAATTCTGAATATTTGTGACAACTGTTTGATACATTGACACCGGAATTGTTACCATTCCTGACACCGGGAAAGCTATTTAAAGATCATATTTATTAGAAAAATCAATAAAAGGTTAGTTAATAGTGAAAACAGACTGCTTTGAGTGCCGTCCTCTCCCGTCAAAATGATCTGTCCGTCGGGACTGATAGTCGCTTCAGCCAATGAGACCGTTTGTGTGCTGCCATCACCGCTAAGATCGACGTTAACAGTTCCGATTTGAGTGACTCTGTCGTGTTCCTGTCCCGTAGCGATTTCGGCCAATGTTTGTACTGCTTGTGTCGCCTCATTCCCTGTGTTTTGTATCTAAAATACAATTTTCGACATAAAAATTGATTAATAAATTAGAATAAATCAAAGGAAAAGTTACCCTCAAAGCGCTGACCGCTCGAACCTGCGCTTGAGTTCCATCGGGTAGTGTGACGACAGCACTGTTAGGATCCATATGAATGATAGATACTGTGCCGTCAGGATTACTGATGGTCTGCAACATCGTTGGCGCGTAGTGTGTGATCGGTTGCGCGTAAAGAGTCTGTAAAAAGAGCCCACATTTGTGTCGATTAGAGGTATTATAAGTAATCAAATAATTAATTAAATAAATAAATAAATAAAATAAATGCAAAATAAAACCATAGCATCAAAAGTAAGGCAAACACAACATAACATCAAATTAAACATAATTTCAATTATTAATAATCAAAACAATATTAAAGGGATTTCTGAAAATTAATTTCAAAATGAGGACAAAATGAGGGCCAGGATTAAAACTGCGTGCAATCATTGAATTAACTGATAGCACAAACAAACTGGTCAGACATACGTTGACCCCCTGAGCTGCTGCGAGAGTAGCAGTAGTGTCAGCTGTTAGTGTGGAAACAGTGGCCACACCGCTGTTGGTCACATTGGCTACACTGATGGTGCTATGGCTTCGACTTTTCACCTTCTCTTTGGTATGACTATTGTTGGCATTCTTGTCGTCGTCGTCACTAAAAGCCGGTAATAAATCTTCCCTTCCGTGGAATTTATAGCAATTAATGACAATTTGTCTCAAAGCGTGAGTCCACGAAACCTGAGTTTAAAAATCAATTAATTATATAAATATAATTGGGATTAGACTAAACCCTGTGGTAACCGAATATTTTGTTCATTCATGGCTTCAAAAGGCTTTTCAGTCAGAGCTCATGAAATGCAATACACTATTGAAGTAGTGGTGGCACTAAAAATTGTTCGGTTAGTACAGGTTTTGGATAATATTAAGTACTTTTTGTTTGTCTTCTTCAGTTCTGGCATCACTCCTGACATTAGCCCAGGGCAGGTCTTTGGGCCACCAAGGGGGGCGAGTAGACTCTTTACCCCACCCCGGTTTTCCTCTTCCCGTTGAATACTTCAACATTAAAGGAATGAAAGCCCTGAGCTGTGCCTGAGTCATTTTCTCGACTGGGGTCGGAATACCGTCAACGACTAGAGGAGGCAATTCGTGCAGCGATGGGTCCTCTTTGACCTGTGGAGGGGCCTGTTGTGCCAGTGCTGTCTCTAACTCCTGCATTATGAGCGTACGGCAGTGGCGGACCTTTCAAATAGTAAAACACATGTAATGCATTCAATTCAAGTGAGATATAAGTCAAGACATACCACATTCTCAAGAGGTCGCGCACCGAAAACTTTGAAATTATTTTGAGGTTTTCCGGGAGTGACTATCAAAACGACTGCTTGTTGTCCGACACGAGTTGTATACTCATCGATGGTTGCCTTCAACTTCCTATTAATCAATTGTTTCAATAAGAATATCAAATATCAAGTGTTAAATACCTGAGTAATCGTGTCTGTTGTCGCTTCCGAATGGATGGGTTGGTTTCGAATGAATGAGGTCTTTTACGTTTCTTAGCGGACGCGATGGCAGCCGCAGCGGCCACTCCAATGGGACCTATCATTGGTTAGAATATTAGTGAAACTATTGTAAGACAAATAGTGTCAAGTGTTTAACCCGCAGCCGCCAGTTGTGCTGTGATATCATCATGGACATCACCCGAAAGGAGGTCACCGTCATCGAAAGAAGCACTTTCAGGTGATGAAGGGTCGTCACTGAGATCATCGACATCACCGCCATCTGAATGATTCATCGCCTCCTCTTTCGGTTTCATTAATTGAATTCTTGAGTTCAATATTTAATTACATATAAGTTCTCTAAATTATATACAAATTTAATAATAATTAAATTAATCTCAAATTAATTGAATACTAAAAGTTAATTCAATTATCAATTAATTCAATAATAGTTTAATAACTTTTCCTAACTTTTGGTTTAACTAATCTTTACTAAAGAATATACCGATTATATACCGAATCTATTCTAACATTAACTCAATTGACTAAATTTAGACAATTTGATAAAATAGCAAGATAACCTTCCTTTCAAACGCAATTATAGCTATTTTAGCGAGCACAATATTTCAATTTGACATTAAATGGAAATTAAACAAATTTCACCTTTCACATGACAAAATCATTTGAAAATATTAGTTGAACAATATGTGAAAAGTAAGATAATCTTGGCTGTAATCTTGGTGAGTAGATATTAACTAAATTAAGTGATAAATAATACCTTCAAAGATAAATTTTTCTTCAATTCATTGTCTTCTCTGATAATTTGTGTCATATATTATACTGAATCCTAAAAAATTGTAAAATCAAATCAATTATCAATTGTTTTAATTTATAAAAATGATTAGAAATGTGATGACCAGAAGAGACCTAAACTCGCAATCAATTGACTATTTGTGTGTTTTTCAATGCTTTCAATTTAATTGTAAATCAAATGTTTTAACTAAAAATTAAAATATTTTCATTTGTTTGGGTTATATATAAAAATATATATCATTTGAAAAGTTATTTAAAAGAGTGGATAACTGTTGGAAAGGAATAGAGATGTGATGTATGGATGGGGTGGAGAACTGAGTCAAGTAATGCCATTAAGAGATATCGATTGAATAGATTTCCTACTTTTAGAACTGATATAAGGCTTGAATTTAATTGAAATAAAATCTTAAGATAAGAGTTTTGGGAAACATTTGTTAGAAATAAGTCATCGAATCTAAAGGAAAATGTGATAAAAAAGATAACTAATGAGAGGATGAGAGGCAGTGGTGAGGCTGTGGTAAGACTATGGCTGTCAGAGGTAGAGGTGGTTATGGCTAACGCCTTGAGACGAGTGAAGGCCAGGAGAGGGGAATTGCTATTAGATTGCGATAAA
>LBFM01006167.1:1774-12489 GCA_000988765.1 Achipteria coleoptrata | reverse complement strand
AAGTAAATAACATTTATTGCAAACCATTTCAAAAAATTTGAACATAAATTAACTGAAAAATGAAATCATATATATATTGAGTTAAAGTGAATGTAAATATTGAAGAAATTATCAAAAGTTTTAAACTCACGTTTCATATTCTGATGAAATCCATTTCTCAAAAGAGGATGTTTTCACTTAAAAACTCAGTTTTGAACTTCAAATAAATAGTAGAAAAGAGATAATAATTAATGCGAACAAATGGTTCAGAAATATTGAGTTTCAGCACAAGAATAACATAATTACGTAAAAATTACTAAATATATAAAAAGTTTGCTTTTTTTAACTGATAACTAGTACTGCAAATCGTGGCAGACGTGGGGTATCTTTGAATAAGTTTGAGAGAAGGGTCCGCACTCCGATCTCACAGAGATTTCATTGACTGACTGAACGCTGGTCTGTAGAGTACACGAAGCAGACGGTGTAGTCGGCTCGGCATCAATCTTAGGGCAGACACGCGTACTCAGTACAGAGCGTCAAAAAAGTTTCATATTAGGACTGTATGTAAGCCATACTCTAACTGAAAGCAAGTGAACCAAACTGTCAGATATTATAATAGCCAACACTCTCTTCAGTTACACATTTTGCTGATGTTCTGTGCGTTACACTTATGGGTCTGTTGTGAGGCTCCCTTTGAATATGTTTGCAAAGTCAGAGAGTTTGGAACCAACAAAAAATCTTTCAGACAATAAGTTAGCGGTCGAACCCCTACACGAGAGATGATCGCAGATATGGCATGACTAGCGCTCTGCCCGATAGCTATCGATCCCATTATTTTGTAGGAATCGCTTCAATAAATAATTGAGAAAAACGACAAAAAGTTAAAAAGCGATAAAAGAGAGGCAAAGACTCACCAACCGATTGGCACTCATATATGCAATCGAGTCCCTACTCTTAACACTGGTATTCAACATATAATAAGAGCACAAATTATGTGTTTGTTGTACAGAATAAGCCATAGAATAGGAAAGAATTGATTGCAATTTCGTTTAGAGAATAACCCAATAAATATGATTTCATTCAATTATATCCGACAATAAGACAAACCTTTTATTCAATAAATTATTTGCTGTTTTCAGATAAGAATTGTCTTTTGATTCAATTTATCTTATATTTTGACACAAAAATCAGAAAAGAATGGCAAACATTTCGAATTAAGCTCCGGTTCAGCACAAGTTCTGAGGAAACATTTGAGTGCTTTATATTTCCTCAACATTTCATTAAAAATTTTGGACACAAAACCATCGGATTATTTGATTCAAAGCCAAAATGTGTCACAAATGATAATATTATGCAAACTGATGTCATTTAAAAGGCAAACAACAACTTAATTAGTGTTCCTTTTTGTTGGGTCTGTACTATAATTAATGTCAATTTCAGATCTAATACAATAGAATAGGAAAGTGATTCCATACAAAGACTTTTTTATTGATTTGTTCCGTATTATTAGTTTTCGGGGCTTTACTCCAAAAACTCTTTTTTAGATGAGTTTGTATTAAAGCAATGATTCACTCAATTACGTCACTCTCGCCTTTTGAGGAACAGTATTTCACTTCTGGAGCGACTTTTCTCTCTGTGACTCATTAGGATTTGAAACATTTCACAGCTTCTGATTATAATAGAACTATCATTCGGTTGAAGTCAATATACTTTGAAAATTCCCACTTGTTTTATGAGCTTATGTTATATTCTGTGCAGTTCTGCCATTCATACAAATATTAGATATGAGTCACAAAGACTTCAAACACAAACAGATATATAATATTCTGTTAGAATATTACCGGAATTTTCATTTTATTTCTTTTGATATTAAATAGAAAATCGAAATACGGTCTGAGCCACAAATAAAGAAACAGACCGTTCCTCACAATATGTCTGTTTTATTCATATTTTTGATGACAATAAAAAGTAGGATAAACTGTTTGGACCGTTAGATCGCAAAATAATGTCCATTCAATTGTGCTTTCCTTTAAGCCGCCGCTCCTTATATCCGGGTCTGATTGTATTTTTGAGAATAAATGAGTTCACTTTTGTGTCACATTTACTAAGCATTCAGTAGATTAAGTTCTGATGAATGTCATCCATGTTATCTCAAATTCACATTTGAATGCAATAATATTTTAATCGTATTTTTCGTCTATTATTTATTCATAAAATTATTTCTTTACTCTATTATTGAAATATACTTTTCCTATAAATTCTTATATTTCTATTAAAGAATAAATATATTTCTGTCAAAATTTTAAGCCAAAAACATTATGTAAAATATTATTTATTATTTTCATGTTTTTATGTCAGACTATTTTATTGCTTTAATTAATTATGAATTTACATAATTTGGACAGAATTTCTTTGCGATCAATAATATGTTTTGTGACAAAAACATAATTGAAATTCATTTTGAAATTATTTTGAAAACATATTTTCCCCCAAATTATTATCTTTTATTTGAAAAGTTGTCTGAATTGAAATATTAATTAATAAAAGAATAGCATGGTAATACTTTTAGGATTCAAAGAATAATTTTAAATATTTTTATGTTTTTATGTCTTTTGTTGGAATAAGAGACGAGAAAATTGTTTTTTAGACTTCAATTTCGTGTTTTGGTTTCATTTATATTGTTTTTATTTAAAAATAATATATATTTATTTTATTTCAATTCTGTGGAGTGTTTTCTAAAGAATTTTGAAAATTCAAGAATAAATGCATTCATTGCTTAACTTTCAATTTGGTTTTGTTTGTTCTCTTCAATACTCTGAACATATTGATCAGATTGAAAGCCCAGCTCTATCTCAAAAAGTACTGTCCAATATTCAAATACTGTTTGAGATTTGAGTTGAATCTCTTCAATCCAAGAGTAAGAGATTTTTCGACGAAAACTTATTTTGTATTTTAATTCAATAAATATTTTTTTACAAAAGTTTTATTAAACTAACGAAAAGTGTTTTGTTTGCCATAAGTTTCCAAATTTTTATATCATTTGGAAAAACACATAAAATAGTAATATATCTGCAGATTTGAAACCAAAATATATATTTTTTGATAAAACAATTTCTGTTTTCGTTTATATAACTTTCAAATAAAGATATATGACTTTTCCGTTGTGTTAAAAAAATCAGCTTAAAAACTATGGCACTCCATAAGAGTCTCTTATAATTTGAATCCATCCGTGCGTTCAAAAGTTTCGAGACCTTTATTTTTCTCAGATTTCAAAGTCTTATCAGTCATCACATAATATCTCTTTAAATACAATTATATTCTTATAACTATTATTATTTTCGACTTTACTTTCTTATATTACTATTTTTAGACCTATTTTATTCTCAGAAAGGAATTTACAAAATGTTTTTTCAAATAACTTTTGTTTTTTTTGTTTTAAATTTTAACTTTAGTTATAAAATGTATTTTTATATAAAGAATTTCGTAATTTTTTAAGGCATCCAAAAATCAATTTCAGTCCATTTGAGTCTACAATCGATTTTAAATGTAAAGAAAATTCTGAAATTCAAATCCAAACTTTGATTAAACTCTTTTTGAAGAAAACTATATTTTCGTGTCTGTATTTGTTGTGCATATGTTCTGACGAATGTATGTCATGTGTGAGCCAAATGTTGGTCTAATGTTGTCTTACAATTCTAGTTTTGAGCGAAAGTATATCTGTCCCACACTTTACTTACTTTTCAAGAGTTCATTTCATTTCCGTTTTCATCTTTTTTCAGATATACTTTTGAAAAAATTGCCCAAAATTTCAATGGAAAGTGTTTTGTAGATATTCTCAGAATATTTCTTAAATTTATGATTACTTTTTAAAGATTTGTGAATAATTTTTGCAAATAATCTTTTTTAGAAATATTCTTAATACCGAAAAAACCTTTCATAGCATAAGTACAGGGATTTAAAACTCAATAAATCGAGTGAACGAATATATAAGATTTACTGTCTTTGAGGACTGGTATAAAAAATTTGTAAAAAATTATGTATAGTTTCCATTAGTTTTGACTCATTTGAAAAATTCATATCTCTTGAGTGTTGAATATCTGTTGTGCTGGTTATTTGATTAATTTGAATTACAAATGATTAGTCTGTTTGTGTTCACTATAAACAGCATTGAAATCAATGTTTCAATCAATCAATCATTAAATTTGTTTAATTAAAACATTTCTGTCGTCAAAATGTTGGCTAAAATGGATTGCAGTCATCGTTCAAATTATTCACTAATTATAAAAATGTCGCTCAAAAGTAATGTATCGATAGATATAAGAAGTCATTCTTATATGTATTGAGTGTAATGTCATTCCCTTTTTCTTCAAAATATACTGAAATAGTTGAGCGAAAAGTTTTAGTTCGGAATTATATTGGAATCAATTGATGACACTCTCAAAGACTCGCTTTTTCTTTCTGTTTGTGTTATGCATTGAATGGAGGAATAAAAAGTGTTAGTCTTTCCTCCCTTTTTGAGTTGAAAAAACATGGTTTTTGCTGCACTTTAATCAAATAAAAGGAATTGTTTTGATGAAAAAATGTGCTCATAATTTAACAAGATCTTATAACAACTCATCGCAATTAACATTTAGAAAGCAGTTAATCATTTAATCTAAATGTTAATCATATGGAATGTCGAATTAAGTGATACAAATTGTACTAGTTTCAATGAAAACAAAACATAATTTCTTATCAATATTCTGTTAGAATATATTTTCAATTTCATTGAACTCTCAAAAGGCGATGATTTGTATGTATTTCTATGAAATAAGGACTGAAAATATCATATCATTATTCAAATAATGTTTGTCACGGAATGTGTGATTCTTTTGGATCAAAACATCACTACTTCTTCCATAAATCTTTTGTTATCGATATTATCCATAGAAAATGTGACACAAATTCTATACATTTATTGAATACAAAAGAGTTTTTGTGATTCAATGTTAGACTAATTTTATTTTGAATATCATATGAATCGTAAAATATCAGTCAATTTTACTAATGATTACAATAGAATAACAAATATTTTGTCCTTTTAATTAAAACTGTAAATTAAAACATTTACTGTACGAGGAGAGTTCATACTGGACATAGGGTCTGGCACAAAATAACATGACTAAGTAAAATTTTTACAACCCATGATTAGATTTCCCTCTAAGTTCTGATTAAAATTGAACTCCAATTTTTGAAGCTATTTATGAAAACTAATTTATGCAGGAAAGTCTCATTGGCAAGAAAAGGTAAACAAAACTTTAAAAACAATATAAATATAATCCTATGTCCAGTTTGTGCTTGCTGCTTACAGTATTAAAAGCATTTTTAATTTCAAAAATTATTTGATTGAAAATATTGACATTTTGTCATAAATATCAGAATAGATTCTAAGAAATATGAGTTTAATGTTGAAAATATTGGGTTAATATAGAGTTCGATAATTCTTTGGCTTAAAGTTTGTCTGAAAGGGCGTTGGCATTGACTGCTAAATGACAAGAGGAAAGGCATTGAAAACTATTTATAATATGTGATACCTCTTTTTGTTGAAATAATTTGCTATTTTTATAATATCTATCGATTTTCATTCAATTTATTCAGTTTTTTGAATCACACAAAACGCTGTTATAATACGACTAATAATTGTTAGAAAATGTTTAACACGAATAAAATCGATTGATTTGATCTTTTAGAGTCATTAGCAGCAGGATAAATGATGTTTTATCGCATCCGAGGATCTAATTCTGGGTTTTGTTGTTTTTTTGAGGGAACTTTCCTACAAATCATTACAGAATACTGAATAAGACATTAAAATTCAAACATATTTCATATGACTTCTAATATTAGAGATTGTAATTAAGAAAAAGGATTTCATGGAAACAATTTGTCATTTATTTAAAATGATTATAATTAGGAAAAAAGTCATTTTAATGAAAGAGCTATAAAATATTCGCCTCCGGACTATAAATTCATATAAATTTATCGACCCTTTGAAGCGAAATCTCCTCTTAATTGAAATTTATTTTACTCTTCATTTTATATTAAATTATTTCATTTATCGATTTTTGAATTTCTAAATAAAATGTCTTTTAATAGAATATTAATTATTAATTCAAACTTTGCTTAACTCTTTTGGGATAAATGTAAGTTAAATCAATTTTTCTGTATAAATGATAACTTATTAGATAACTAAACATATATTCATATCTTTAAGTGATTTATGACATAATATTTATCGGAGAAGGAGTTCGTTGTCCTCAAGGATTTTGTGAAATCACTTCTTCTTTACTTTCAAATCCATCTAATGATCTAATATTTGTACCAAATTTTTTTATCCATCAAATAATAATAATGTCTTCCCTGACTTTTTCTTAAGACTTTGGGTACTTAGTATGAGGGCATACATAATAGAAGAGAGTAATCGACATTACATTTGCTCCGAGCCTTTCATCCGTTTATTGGAGTTTATTCTAATTCAAAGAGTAATTCAATTAAAATGTTTATCAAAGAGAATCGTTTTGTGAATATTCTTCAGAGTATTTGAAAATCAATTCGTTTTTTAATCGAAATAATAGCTATAAATAAAAAAAAATTGCGACAAAATATGTGACATTATTTGCACATCAATTGACTGTTAAATTCACTCATAAAAACCGATAAGAATTGTATTAAATCAAAATTGAATTACATTTAATAGACAACAATTTTGTGGAAATATTTGTGATAAGAACCTAATGGACATCAAAATTCACTCTACATTTAGTCCAATCAAATAAATTATTCACTCAATACCAGTATTTTTTGGGCTAAAATTACTGTTCAATCAATGTTTGATATGTCGTCAGTTTTTGTAATTTGTTTCCCTTTAACGACAAATTCGTTGAATGAGTTTCAGAATTCAATTGTCCTGAAAATTGGTATAACTTTTGTTTGATATCTAATTGTAAGGCAATTACCAGAAAAATTGGGAAAATCTTTTAAACATTTATCAAATGTTAATGATTTGAAGGACTTTATGTCATGTCTCTGTCAGTGAGCAAACCAGAGCTGATGCAAGGAGTTTCCCAACTGTTATATGTGCTGTTCTTCAAGTTTTTACTGTAATTCTCCTGTGATTTATCACTGACTGGACTTAAAATATAGCTCTGAAGTGAACTTAAGTCAAAAAATTGTTGGAAAATATTAATTTTGAGTTTTGACTCTCGCTTTGAATTTATTTTTGTCAAATCGAAGAATTCCAATGATATGTGAATTGCGGGCTATTTATTATCTTTTTAGAAATGTGAGGACAGAGTGACTGAAAAAATGTCCAAACTTTGCATTTTTAGTGACAGTAAAATTGATTTTCGTGTGAAACTAATTATTAGACAATGATTTAATGGACTTTTCAAACATTTTTGCTGAGTTTTACAGAAATTTCAGACAAACAGTAAAATTAAGTAAAATATTTGTTTTTATTTATTACTATTGTATAAAACTGAACACATTTTCTCCGACTTTTGTTTGTTAAAAAGTATTTTCAATCGTTAAGCTCATCTTGGTGATTATTCATTTCATCTCAACAACAAAAATATTTACTCATTATATGATAGAATAAATTAACCAAAATTTTATTCATATAAGAGTTCTGTTTTATGTATTGAATATCAGATAAATTTTCATCAATTAATTCAATTAAATCCTAACAAATATAGATCTGAAGACAAATATTATTATTTTGTTATTCATTCAAATAATTATTGGTTAACCTAGTTTAATTATTAGTTTAATTATTAGTTTAAATATTTTGTTTAGATTTATTGTATTTTCTATTTTTATGGATTTTATCAGTAATTTAATGTCCACTACATTTAGAAACGTGAATAGACAACAGCCCTACTATTAACTCCTAATTATATATTGGGATTCAATACAAACACTAAATTCACAGTTTATCTGAAGTTGTGATAAATGTTAGATAATGTGAGATATGATCGTAAAAAAGTCAAACAAATAGATAATGGATTGTAGTTTGAGGTCACGTTACAGATAGGCATCCAATTCGTGTCATATTTTTACATAAATAGTATTGAATACTATTTTTATATCTACTCGTGTTATGAGTTATGCCTACCATTCAATGAATCCAAAAATTGTTATAATTTTAGCATAGAATCAATTTTAATGAATCTATTTTTTGGAAAAATATCGATTTAAAGGTATGATTGAAACCCAGATTTGACTCCTCAGCCAACAGACAAATGTTTTCTTTTGTGATTTTCTAGTAATAAACACAAAGAGAAAACTAAAGCCGAAAAAGCAGACAATATGTTGTGCCTCTCCAACAAAACAAAGAGCAGGTGTTCACAAAAATCTCTGTTTAATTCATTGTCTTTCGGCGAAAAGTCATGAAATAGTGATAAAAAGTGGTCCATAAAAAATTGAAAATATATTTTCTCGATTGATATTCGATTTTCTGCTCCAGAATTTCAAACCATTTGTTTGTACCGCAAATATTTTTATCGCTATTTTTTATAAATTTTAAATTAAAATTGAGCTCAAAATGAAATAAAGTTTTTTTTTGTTGTAAATTCTGAGACAAAAGTTTATTATAAAAATTGTGATTAAAGGGAAAATCCATTGTTTTAATGTTTTGTGGGGTAATATCCACAACAGAAGTTCACTGCATTTGCATAATTAAATTCTGGGTATTATTGACTTCGGAAAAGAGTAATTGATGTGAGACTGGGGTGGAGTACAGTCCACGAAAAGATGTACACATTTTTTGGAGAAAACACCCAAAATATCATTATATTCTATGGCTTAGAGATTCTGTGCGCCAAACAATTCAATCATAAATTAGATTCGCTATAAATAATAATTATTCAATACTTTATTCTCTACTCTCCTGTAAATCAGAGCTCAGACAGAGTTTTGTCGCTTTTTATCACTTTTTATTTTTATGCTCTACAGAAATATGCAGTCTCTCCACTCTTTTGATAACCTTTAAAATGACCATTATTACTTTAATTTCATGCGAGTGTCTCTTTGATAAATAAACTCCAAAATAAGTAAAGCCTTTTTATTGAAATGATTTTTGTTGTTATTATGATAACAGCTATTTTGAAAAGAAGATATTCTTTTGGTTTTTGAATTAATTTTAAACCTCTTTTTTATTTTTTAAATTCTTTAAAATTTTAAAACTCAAATGAAATATAGAATTATAAGTTTTGTGAGTCCTCTCCAATTACCCGTTGAGTCTGATAAAGGGCTCAATTGATGATAGCTTTTATATTTTGTTCATTTTTTGCAATACTATTCGATTAAAATTAAATAATATTTAGAGCGAATCCTAATCATAGAAAACTTATTAAAAATTATTTTATTCAAAACTTAAACATGTGTTGAACTAAATTATCAAGCTCATTCTTATAATTGCCTTATACAGAAGTATTTCTTAGAATTTCGTTGACTGAACATATATGGTAGCATACTAATAGAATGTAAGCAAGGTCAAATTACCATAAATATAGTTAATCATCTTAAGAATAATATATAAGATTTAGAAATTACCTTGCTATTTTTAATATGCTATTTGGAATATTTAATTGAATTAGTTAAAATTGTTGTAGAATATGCGAGCATGGACATTTGGCATACCTTCGAAATGTACTACAAATGGATTAAAATTAAAACTTTTATTCGAAAAATCATTTTTAATATATAATATAAGCTAATAATTATAAGTTAAGTAATTCTTATATCATATAAGTTATACAAATTTTTGAATTAGTTTTTTGTAAAATTTCTTTTTTGTATATAATTATGATTAGTATTAACTGAACAGCGAATCAATCAATGAATAAAATTAATGATTTATGAGAAAAATATAATAAATTCAATTAATTGCACAGTTTTTTGGGATTTGTTTGTTATTTCAAGACTAATAGAGAGGAGACTTATACAAAAAGATAGGATCCGGAAAATTATATTAAATTAAATATGTTTTTGAATGAATTTAATTAAAAGTATACTATAATAAAATAATATACTTATTGTCACTAAAAATATGGACTGAATTCGAGTAAAATGTTTTTTTTGTGTAAATATTTTCATCGAAAAAGAAGAGTAAAAGACTGCTCTCAAACCAAATGACATGATTTTAATATTATTACTGGGAATGAAAAACAAATTCTCAGTCAAATCCAGTGCAGACTCTTTTTTGGCACAAGTCGTTAATGTTTAGTATAATTTTTAGGACAGATTCACTCATTTGTTTTTAAGGCATTTTCGTTGTGTTTTTGATGTCTTTTTCTATTCATTTGTTTTTTTAAATGTTTAGTCGACGACACGAATAGTAATAATCACTAAAATGTAATATATTTTGTTTGCAAACTATTTGTTAGAGAAGTCATCCAATCGATTGTTAAACTCTTTTAAAACACAAAAACACAGAAAATTGAGTCAAACATTTCAGTCGAAAATCGTATCGAAAAAAAGAAGACTTCATTCGAAACGAGAAAAAAAATATTATTAAATTAATTTTGTTTTTTGAGATTATTTTTAGTGAACTAATGATGACATCCGTTGTTATCACTGTTTCCCACCATAAGTCGGATTCTTGAAAGTAGTGGTCGCCTGTTTGAAGATTGGATTCTCCCCCTAAAAGTCAAGAGTTATTATTAATTTATTTGTTTCTAAACATATATTTAAAATATGGT
>LBFM01006074.1:21415-36916 GCA_000988765.1 Achipteria coleoptrata | reverse complement strand
CATCCGGCAAACGGCAGGAATGGAGCAGAGATGCAGATCGTATGCAAACGTGATATGAGTTTGCAATTCATATTTTATATTTGTTGCCATTTTATTGTACTCCAAATTATTTTATATAGAATTCAATGTTTGATAATAAATAATAACTATTATTCGAGTTTTATTCTCTCAATAAATTGCATTAAAACGGACGGGAATTTGAATCTAAAATTATTTATCGACTTATAGTCCAATAATTATATTCACATTAATTGCATTGAGATTCCATAGAATCCAAACTCCATTTCCAGTTATCAAGAAATGGGAAATCAATAAATATAATGAAAAAACATTTTTCTACTTATCTTTCAAGAAATGCCAAGAAATTAATGTTTTTATATAAAAGAAAATAATAAATGTTTGTCTTCTCTTCACATCAAATAATTATTCCTTATTTTCAGATTAAATGAGTTTTCATTTTAATTCCAAGAAGTAGTGATCAAAATATTTTATTTTATTTATTATTGATTGAAAAAGATAAGCGCAAAATTATAATCTATTTCAGATGTCTCTAAACAAATCTGCAAGATAACTAAAAGTACAAATGCCAAATAAAGATGTGTTTTCTAATTTTATGGAAGTTCTCTGGATTTTCTTCATTTATTGATTGAATATTTTAAAATTCAAGACACCATTAAATTTGATCAATTAAACAGTAATTTCGTGTTTTCCATATAATTTATATTTGGCTTCGAATCAAATTTGCAAAAAAGAGAAGAATAATAAAAGTTTTATTTAACTGAATTTTATGTGATTTAAGTTGAAAATATTAATACTTAAGGCAATTATTTGCGAATTGGATCTGAATCTGTTTACAAAAATGAATTTCGATAAAAAGAAGAGAAAAGTCTGCTATCAATGAATGAAAATGAATTTTCTAGCATTTAATGGAGAGATAAGTAAATTGAATGCAATAAAATATTGAGAATATATTGCATGTAATGCTGGCACCGATGCGTGAGGTTATACTCAATACTATTCACTATTCAAATGGAGTTTGGCTTCTATTCCAATACTTTCATTGAGATATTAGTATCCATTAAGTGATGAAAAGAGCAGTTTATACCCATATATTGGTGACAATGAAAGGTTTCACCTGCTTTTCAATTGATATAAATATAAGAATAGATCCAAAACTTTTTAATCTGTGAATTGATTTTACATTTAAATTAAAACGCGTTTTGTGTTAACAGAAAATAATAATTTTTGTTAATTTGTTTACTACACAGAGTTTGGCTGTAAATGTCAGTCACGACCAGTAATTTTCATTTCGCAAACACCGGGTGGTGTAATAGGACAACCTCTGTGATGCTGATGGCGTCCAACGATGGTGTCAACACCGGCACATCACCCAATGTGGACGATGGCCTCACAAGTCTCAGTTGGCTCCAGAATCTCAATATGTGTATGACCAGACTGGGAGCACCTACACCGCCCACACCTCCTGCTAGTCCTGTTTGTTCGTCCAACTGTTCATCTAATACTCTAACGAATAGTAATAAACTAATTAATAACAAAAACATAGTCTCCTCTTCTGTCGAATGCTTTCAGAATACAAATATTCATAAAATTCAGTCGACTTTTCATAGCCTTAAAGAGGGAAGGAATCACTCGAATGGCAGCTCAAACACATCAAAGAAGTCGTCGCAAACTAATGAAAATGAAAGCATAGACTATAAGACAAATGGAAGCATAAAACCTCCCTATTCTTATGCAACCCTTATTTGTATGGCAATGAAAGCAAACAAAAATAAGATGACTCTGAGTGCGATCTACAAATGGATTCGCGAAAACTTCATGTATTACAAGAACGCTGATCCCAGTTGGCAGGTATGGCATCTCATCCTTTCTATTTTATTCTCAGATATAGGATTCATTATAATAGCACTCTATATGATTAGAGGAACAGCACAGTTATGCATAGAGAACAGCATATTTCGATCCATTGAGTATTATAAGGAATATGAGAATGTGTTGAGAGGGCGGCTCTCAATTTTTCCCTCTTTTCTCTTTCGCCAAAGTTATGTGAATCGTCAGATGCGGACTATTTAGAGCACACGTTCTCTACCGTTGATAGAGAGAGTGGGAGCGTTGCGCAGAATTCATTTATCGACCCATTCCTATAATACTCCATCTCCTCTTTGCTCTCAACCCTCTTCTTTATTATGTCTATCCCTCCATTTCAAGATATTGCAGACAAAAATCCAATTGATTTTGAAAAACAAAATACAATTAACTAATTAATACTCTGAGCTAACAATCGCTACAATATATACATTCACTCAAAACTGCTTTTCTAGTCATCACTTTTGTAGCGATTATTTGATATACAAAATGTTATGAGTAAATATCAATTAGCTATTATAAAATACCAAGGTATATGATGACTATAAAGACTTTATAGATTCTGATAATTTGTTGAATAAAATACTTAAATGAGTTACAAAAGTTTGAAATCTTTGTATGAAATGAATTCAGATATAAATAGCGAATAAATCAGATATGAGTGCAGAAAACTGAAGCAATGATTTCGTGTGATTTTCGCACAAAAGTCTACCACTTATTAAAGAAAATGCTATCAGTATTGCACTCAATGTCTCAACTGTTTTCTAATGACATGACTTTTTGTCATAAATTATAAATCACGCAATCATTTTGAATGGAAAACCATTTATGACACCAAAGATCTGATTATATAAATAAGACTTACATTCTATTAAACATATTTATCACTATTTTATCAAAAAATATTTGTAAACTCATTATTAAAATAATTGACTCAAATTTGGTTTTTAATCCAATTAATTATTGATATATTCGTAATTAATCTAATTAGTGATTAGATAACATCAGGGAATTTACGATATTAAACCTAGAATATAATAAATACTATGAATAAAATCAGAATTGCCTTAAGTATTGTGAATATAATACAATTGGAACTTCTATTCGAACTTTTTATGGCAAATATTATTCCACAAATCTTGGTTAGAATTGATTATCTTTGAATTATTCTTGACAAAATTATACTTATTAAAATTTTATCCAAAGAATATGGAAATTAGATATTCATTAGTAATTATAGAAATATATCCTGGACAAATTTTAATTTAATTTATTTATCATTCAATAATCATTAGAAATATAATATTCAAATTAAAAATCAAACATTAAGTCAAATTCTGTACTCAATTAGTATTGAAAATGGGCTCAATTATAGAGCTAAGAAGTCAAAGATCTATTCTATTGAAACTCAAATAAATCTTGAAACTTTAAATACACAATAAAATTATACAATGTACAAAAAGGAACAAGTATATTTATTGTAAAAATATAAAAGTTTATATATATTCTAAAATCATCTAAATATATATTATATAATATAAATATATATCAGATTTCAAAATTAATTCTATACTCAGAAAATTCAAGCAATGGTTAAGAAATTTGAAGACAGCACAGAATAATTATCGATATTCTTTGAAATCTATTATAAATATGAGACTAGAAATGAATGATTGAAAAGTTTGACGAATCGATAAGATTTGCTTCATTTTGTTTGAGGTTCTGTTCAGTAATGATAAGTTATAAACAATTTTCATTTTGTATATTCTGTTCCATTACTGTTGACATTCGATTGCAATAAAAAATATGATTTATCAACTAATGGAACCGATGGAACCATTGGAAGCAAAGCCAACCATCAACTTGTCTGAGCAACGATTGATTAATTGGAATACAAAATGAAAAGAAAATCGATTTCTAACAAAACTAAATAATAGAGAGAATCGTTAACTCAGCAAAACTTTCATTGCTTTGTGTGTTGTTTATCCATTTCGTCGATTTTCTGCCAGTTTTTGCACAAAAGACAGGTTTCCACACCATTTCTCTCCAGTAGTAATATATAACTATTTATTCAAAGACATAACACATTTCTATTTCTCATTCATTTATTATTAAACATAGTTTTCACTATTTATTCATTGAATCCGATTTTCAAAACTCTATCATAAAAAACACGAGTCTTTAGTTCCGGATATCAATATATTTATATTCAAGATATTATATGTTAATACCAATATTGTTGATCTTATTTTTAATCACCTAGAACACAATGAAATTCAGTTATATAAACATTTGTTTGAATTGTCTATTCTCTAAATTATCATTGATTTGAACAAAATAATCATTTCTATCATTAATTCTGATTTTGTTTATTGATTTGTTTCCTTTCATTAGTGATTTGAAAAATTATTTTTCAAATAGGAATGACTTCGAAAAAAGACTTTATCCAAATATTTACTCTATTGAAGAATAATATTGACGCCAATGACTGAATACTAGGATTGACTGCTGTGTCGGTGACCCAAAACTTCATAAAAAATCAATAATAATTTTTTAGAGAACTATTCATATCTCTGAATAATATTAATATTATTAGTCTATTCCTAACTCTATTATAAGTCCAGTTCTCCAATAAATGAAAATGTTTTTTACCGTTTCATCAGAATAAATGTTGGAATGACTGTCACCATAAAAATCAATTTACTCTACCTTTTCATACATTAGTTTTAAAACTTCATATCAATAAACACGCGATTCAGTACACACTCGAACTTAAAATTACAATTGTTTTTCGAGTGAATAATTAATTTGAGTTGTCCTAGATCATTACATGATTTACATCTATTTGACTCAATCCTAATTATATATCTTTACATTTATGGCAGAACTCTATTCGTCACAATTTGTCTCTCAATAAATGCTTTATAAAAATTCCACGAAATAAAGACGAGCCGGGAAAGGGTGGTTTCTGGAGACTGGACCCGGTCTACGCCGACACACTGGTTGATGGTGTGTTCAAAAAGCGTAGACCCAGTCAAAGAGGCTCTAATTCAGGAAATAATACTCCCTTAAGAAAAAAAGTGAGCGATTTTTGTCTCTTTATTTTCTCTTAAGTTTTTCCTATAAATCCATTTAATTCTAAAAATTTTAATAAAATGTAGTCTCGAAAGAAAGACAGCCATAGGAATGACTGCTCACAAACTCAAGCTCTCAACGAAGTGAAAGGTCTGGTAACAAATGGCACCGACGCCACACTAATACATGACACTCCACCCAACTCTACCGAATCCTATACTCTATACGGAGAAGTATAAGAGAAAACATTTGTTTTATGAATAAATTAATTAATTTTATTGAACTAAAAGGCAGCCAATGATGTGGTAGAGTTAGTGACCGCAGTCAACAGTATAGAAGGAGTAGGTTCTGTAGGTCAGTGCAGTTCCTATTCCTACACAATGCATGGCTCACAGTCTGAGTCACATCTTTCTGGATATGGAAGTGAGGTCTGCATCACAGAATCAGCACCGGATTCATGTATGATAGAGACAGATGGCGGTGACATTTGTTGGAATGCAATCCTTACAGATGCAGATCTCAATGAATTGACTAATTTTACCGGACCTGTCATACAAACGGCTGACACTAGTCTTACGGTTAGCGATGGCAACACAACAACGGCTCAATTGACTGCAGTGGAACCGCATTCTCTCCATTTGGTTGCAAACGTTACGCCAACTAATTGTGTGATCGAAGACTCGGAACTCTTTCAAAATGGAATATCGCGTCATATTAATTGTCTGGCGATAAGACATTCCTTAGGATCAGATGTAATCTCTGCAACTCATAATGTGGTGACGTGTGTCAACCCGACGACTGTCAACACTACTGATTGGAATCAATGGCAGACCTTTTCAACAGTTGCTAATCGCGACAATCAGAGCACAGATTTACTCATTAGACAAATCAATAGCAACGAGCCTATAGTCACTCCATCCCCTCCTGTCGTATACACGACTACAGCCAATACAGTTAATTCCCGATCGGTTCCCGCTCTCAAACAGAATTCATGTGTAAATAGTCAGCAAAACATAAATTCTAATTCTGGGACATCAACACAGCCTTCCAGTCCTACTTCTGCTAACTTTGAGCACAATAACCCTTTACAGCCCTGGGCTGAGTGTAAGGCAGCTCTTGAAGCTGCGGCTCTCGACTTAGAAAACTTTGGCACTTTAGATGTCGCACACCATTACTAAACATCTCTTTTTTAAATTAATTTTACGTCAAAAAACAAACAGTTTTTGTGTAAATTCAGTATCGATTGAAGTCATCGATTAGTTCTTTGAATCTTATTATTTGATTAATTGGCAAAAAAGAGGAATATTTGGAATATATCTTATATTTGACGTAAAACTTTAAAACTTTAAAAATGGTTCAAAATTTATGTTCAAAATAATATAAACTAATGATTAGTGACTAAACGATCAATAATTAGAAACATTAACATTAATATCGATCAATTGATGAACATTCAAAACACAATCTAATATATAAAATACCTGGTCATTTATTAATCAGATCAATAGTGGATCAATGAGCTAGTCAAATCAATTTAGTCAAATTATCATTTATTCAATTAATAAGATTATAAAGTAGTCTAAAAAGAGGTAATTAATGATTGAATGTTTGTGAAGTTAACAAGCACAATAATATTGTCAATTAATGTTATATTTGAAACATATATAATCTGAATGAAGAGATACATTGGTGATCAAGCTAAATTAGTTGAAAACATAATTTGGATTAGAGTATGCGTTTATTTATATTTTCCCAAATAATTTTTCAATATTTTAATTGAATTATTGTATAACCAATTTGTAAATCAACATAACTTTCAAATCATTTTTGGGTTTGTTTTCCTGGAATATAAATCAATACCAAATAGGGTTAGAATACAAAGTGTTTGATAGCGTTTTAATCAATTGAATCTTGGTTAGACTAAAACGGAATTTTGATTGAAAGGTTTGTAAAATAATAAAAAGGGATAAAATTTTTGATTTGAAATTCTGAATGAAAACAAAAACATTTTTAATCACTAGTCTTGTAATAAATACTCAGTTAATGATTTTTATTTAAACGTTTGTTAAATAATGTAATTAACGTATTATATATTTTAAAAGATGAGATCAATTTGAGCCAAACTTATTCTAATCAATTTAATCAATAATTATTTGTCAAAATAACATTTTAACGTCAATTTTATCTCAATTTCAAAGCGTACAGTATTTTAAGAATTTTATAAAGACTTTGATTATTCAAAATTGAAATATTACTTCAATAACTTTACTTAATTGTGTCGTCAATAACAGAATAAGCCTTCCTCTTGAGGTCACTGAACATTATTTTACATCTTTTTCTTTTTCAGTAATAATCCGATAGAAATCAGACATTTTTCTATTGATTACCAAATATTTTGTATCTCAGATATCGTAAAAATATGCGATTCATATGTTATTTAAAAACTATTGAATTAGAGTTAAAAACATTTGAGGTCTGATTTGATGATCAATTAAATAAAGTTAAGAACTTGTTTAAAGATATTTTACAGAAATGAAAAAACTTGATTGATCAATTTGGTCAAATGTATTGTTTGATTGATATTTGATGAAATCTCTTTGATGAGTATCAAATTAAGCTTAAGTTATCTGTTATTTCTAAATCTAAATTCAATAATTTGAAGGCAAATGCTTTAAATTGTCACTCAATTTAATCTTTAAAGTCAAAGCTTAGAATAATCATTTTTTTGATTATTATTTTTTCTTAAGTTTTATAGTTTCAGATTCAAAGTCAATGACTCTAATAAAGAAAAAAGAGATGAAAATTCAAAAACATTTCAATCAAACAGAAAGTATAGTAAAAAGTATTGTAAAAAATAAGAGTTCAGATGAGAAACAATTTTGAAGTTTTGTTGGAAGAAATGTTTAATCACTTAATGTCTTAAAAGCATTCGTTACTTCCATTATATTAATCATTCATTAATTGATGTAAAATAGTTTGCATTTATTTAAAGACTTTTTATTGATATAACTCTTGATTTTAGAATTGAAAACAATATTCGAATAAATCAAAACCGAAACTTCTGTATAAGAGGTTCGGGCCCTTTGATTATCCGTCCAAATCATACTCTATTATCAAATGAATTGATATTATTGTAAATTATTGATTGATTATTAAAACTTATTTAAAACTTGAGTAGTATTTTACAAATAAATCAATTTCTTCTTTTCGTTCAAAAATTAATTCAATTAATTAATTGATTGAATATTAAAATGAATTTTTCTATTTTTTAGTTTTCAAATCTGAAAACACCTCAAAATGAATATTTAAAATATTTTTATTCGATAAAACCAATGAAATGAGATTCAGATTTGTTTGAAACTCTTTTTTGTATTCAAACGAAAGATATAAAATAAGATTTGGTTTTTAAATTTGATAATTGGTTTTAAGGGCAGTTAAATGATCTCTAAGAGTACTGCGAACCACAGCTTTCACATAAATAGCCATTTCTATGACATGAAGAGCCGCTCCAATTCCATCCCAAACAGGAATAATCTCTGGATCGCACATGAATTGATTTTCTTTGCCCACTGCTAGCAATAAAGGAATAGGTAGTACAACAGGACCTTCTTGTGGATGAAGATTTTGGTAGGATTTCTCCAAATGTTCAGAGATTTCGTGTAATATTTCGAAGTCATTCTCGGATTTCTTTTATATTAAACATTAAAAAATAAATATTTAAATTGTTTTATAATTATATGAGTATTACTATGGAATCGAAGAGTTCTTTTTGTGCCATTTTGTCGAACAGTGAGAGCCCGAAGTGATGAATCAAAGGCATTGACTCGTAGTTTATTTGTTTCCTTAATCTGTTCTCAGGTTTTTTCCTTTCGTATTCCTTTTGGAAGTGATAGACGAGAGCACTCCACCACCCAAAAAGAATAGCCAATTCTTCTGTAGTGAAAGCTTGAAATTTAGTGCCGTCGGACTCAAATACCACAATACGAGTGCCATCTGAGTTGTGTGCGATGATAAACGAGGCGTTATTCTGCTGTGCGATCGCCTCAGCCTTTGTTTTAATAATTCCTAAATTGTTGAGCAAATCGACCGCTTTGTCTGTTGGATCTGATTCTTCGTCGACAAAGTAGATATTATGGAGACCCAACTCAATCGTACATTTCTCGAAGATCATGGATGTGCTGCCATGGTATGCTGTGTGCACAAATGATAATTGCGAACATTCCAAGAGATCCAGTCCTGTCGGATATAAAGTAGTTTTCATAGAATTGATGAAAGGGTCGTCCAAAATCTTGTCAGGATCCACTTTCCAGTTAGGAGCTAAATGAGAACAGCCTACTTTGTCTGTTGTGTCGGGTTTAGGGAATTTACATTCAATATACTTTTGACTATTGACCTGACATCCCATTTGATTCAAACAAATCACTTCACTTTAAAAACAGTTTAAGTATTTAATAGATTTATAAGAGTTTTTACGGGACATACCATTCATTTTTATTCAAAGTCTTCAGATAAATGGCACAATTAAAGAGTCTACTGATAACTCCAGCCGAGACATAGGAAAGTGGTACTGAACTGTCGATGAATCGGGATTCACCGCCTAAACTCTTAGCCGTGAATATCGATATATCTCTTACACCATTGGAACTGATATTGAAAGCAATGAGAACTTTGGGTGCCTTCAACTTAGCGCTCAAACTATGAGCAAAGGCAGCGATAGTCCATCTATTGCAAGATGTGGTTCCGGTCCCGAACCTTGTGATTACTCTTCCCTCTGTTATCAAATTTACCAATTAGTCTATAATTTTAAGCTATAATTGTCAAAGATATAGATTACTGGCATCGGCAACCAAATGGTGTATGTTTGGACTGGCCATCTATTTTAAACTATTTTCTTATTAATCCCTTACAACTGAAGTTTGAATCTTTAAACTTAATAAAAGTTTCAGTTATACATAGAATCAAAACAATTTAAATCAATACCGAGATTTCAAAACTTCATTTTTGAAGGACTATTAGTAATATTTTTTGTTATAAAAGTTAAATCTCGAGAATATTTGTCTACATTTTATAATTGATTTTTTTGTAAACCATAAATAATTTAAATTTACGACAAATAAACCAAAAATCATTTATCATAAAATGATAACTTGAAAGCGAATTTGAAATTTCCAGTATGTTCTAGTTTAGCTTGGCTAAAATTTTTAATTTAAAAATTAATTTATTTAAAAAATTTATCACAAAAATGAAGTAATGTTTTAGTAATGTTAAAAATGATTATTTAATGATAATAATGATAACTTATATCATTGATAAGTTATATTTAATTTATATTTAAACCATATATTATCCATATATTTATTTTCGAGAGTAAAATAATCACCAGTATCTATGATTAGCTTGGTGATTTCTCGATAAAATTGATATAATATAGAAAATGTATAAAAAGAACATGTAATTCCTATGACAACATATTTGTGATAAAAATGACTACCTTTACTTCAGAGGAGTCGAAAAATCTGGAATAACTAAAATAGAATAAGAGATTTTTGTGATAAAAATTAGCTAATTATATAAAAATTTGCCTTGATTATCTTATAATATAGAACATTGATTAAGCGAATCAGATTTCAATGTTAATTTAATCAACAGAGAATCTCAATTCAATTTGATCTGGTACATTGAAGAACAGTAGACAAAGTAAATCCTTTATCATGTTTTAATTTTGTGATTCTATTTTTTGAACTGAAATTTGATTTGAGAGCGCATATACTCATAGCTTCTCTCCCACATGTTCTTGGTTAACTTTTTGATACAACATTTTTTTGATTATATAAAGTAAGGTTTTATCAACAAGATATGACATAACAGTTAATTAGAATTGATTTGGTGTGTGTATTGACTAAATGCAGAGCTAATTGTTTAACAGTTATTCAGAAGCATTGCATACATTAAGTGAAGTTTTATAAAAATTCTGTGAAATCCCACACTTTTTCTCAAATGAGAGGAAAAACAGAATTAATGTTTATAAGGAATCAGTGTATGTGTAGTGCCGGCAATAAATTGTATGTTCCATAGATGTCATGGTATGTGTTGACCCAAACAATTAGCTGACAGTTAAACAGTCAGCCAATGATCAACAAAAGTAACACAACCTTCTCATGGCTTGCATTCAAACAATATCGACATTAAATAAATGTAACCCTTTTCAATGTCACCAATAAGTTCTTCGCTCACAACTACTTTATTATTTATTTATTATCTTAAATCAATTGAATCGAAATTATTTTGTCATTTTTATAGTATTTGAGATAATAAATAAATGAAAAAACCAAGATTATATTTAATCTCAAGATTAGGTGAGTGTTGATTAATGTGGACGTAATTAGTGAATAGTTGTTGAGATTAGGCCATAATGTTCGCCATGTTTTTGGTAGAGTTTGACTCAATTTCTATCAATTGACTTCAAATCGTTGTATTTAATGGATTTATGCGATTAGTGGTCGACTGTCCACCCGATTAACGGTCTGTTAATTGTAGTGCAAGTCATGTCTGTCAATCGGATGACATGACTCACCCCAACTTTGTGACCAACGGTTCCAGCCTTGAAGACTGTCACACAAACTTCTTTGCTTTGGTATAAATCTCTTACATAACTCTTATTGTTTTCAATGCATTTCTCTTATAATTATGTCTAATATTTTAACACTTATTTAACATTTAATTGATATTTCTGTCCATTTTTCTGACTATACTTTATATCGATTTATTGACAATTGATTTGAAGAAAAAGTGATCCCAAAACTAATCTATTTGAGTGCTATCCGGATGTCTCTCCTTTTGGCCTTAAAAACACTCATTTGTCAGACTTGACTCCCGGTCAGAGTCGGCACTAATCTTAACACATTTTAATTGATCCCAACTCTTATCAATCTATTCACTAATCAATTGACGTTAAAATTGAGTCAAAATTTAGATTAATTAGTATTGAGAAGAAGTGTGAAAATGTCATTCGTATGTCATTCCCAGACAATCAACAAATGTCTAACAAATAGTTATCCTTTAAATGTTTGAATCAATTAATTATTATATATATTAACTGTATTTTTATCGGAGAAAAAGTTATCCCAAAATCCAATTTAATTAGAATTAAAACCAGAAATCAACTGAAGTTTTCATAATTTACTGATTAATAGAAAATTAGGATTTATTTAGTAAATAGTGGTTTCAATAATCGATTAACTGATTCCCAGACACATAATTATCATCGTTTTTACCACAAATGTTGATCTAATCAATGATTAATTGTTAGAAATTTAATTAAATTTTTCTTTTGAAACAGATTTTAGTTTTTGTTTTGTTTTGTTGAATGTTTGATATAAACTAATAATCGATTATTTATTTATTTTTTGACATATTTTTGTTGTCATATTTGATGTCTAATTATATTATTAAATGTTAGGCCGACTTATGTGGTATCAAATGGAGACACTTGACGTGTGAGAGTTCATCTGTTGAGCCCTTAGAGGACCCGGTGCTCAGTTCGTACTGTAAATGTTTAGCTGCAGACCTACTGTGCGTTTGGCGTCGCGTAAAAACAGAACCAAATGGCAGACAATTCAATGATAATCAAAACAACTTCACAAAAGAGTTGTGGATCTTTTGGTACGGAGAAGAACCAGACCTTACAGACCTGGTCCACAATGAATTGCAAGGTATGTCTCTGTGCTCTTGTAATGCGTCGTCAATTGTTTCCTCATTTGTTTGTTTCACTCATTTATTCTGTATTTTAGATATTAATTAATTTTTTTTGAATTTTGTTCTAAAATGACCTCAATTTAAATGAACTACTTTTTGGGACTGCAATCGTTATACTATTTGTTTATCTACTTAGCCGTTAGGCAGGTATTACCACTTGTAATATACCAGTAATTCTTCGGCGTTTGTTCTCAATTCTATACAATTCATGATTTTTCTGATTTAATTCTAATTATTTGATTGCTTTTGATTTTTATTAGAATTTTTTCTCTCTTTTATTTTAATGTTTATAAAAATTGAAAATATTATTCGATTTCAATGTTTTTCTGTGGACAGACTTTTTTTAATCACTGATTATAAGAGAGATAAATGCAGTCATAAAAGATTTCAACTCTTTTATGCTTAAAATATTGTTTTAAAAAAAATTTCCTAAAAATTTTGTTTATCGAAAGAAAGTAATTATTATTGGATTGAATTTTGAGAAAATGTAAATGTTTTTTGATTTTCTGGATAAATACTTATAAAGCAAAACATGTTTGGCTTTTTAATTGTGAATTTGTGACCGGCCTTGAAGTATATACAGCAGAGGTGTTCTCCATAAGAGCGGAGTCGTCTCGCGAGTCCACTTCTGGCAACCTTTGCCTTGAGATCACATTTTTGTTTGACTAAACGCTGAAAAGAGGAAAAATTTTATTTTAAATTCATTTCTTCTAAAGAATTGTTGGCTAACTATGAAGAGAATAAGCGACGAAACAATTTTACGTTTAACTCAAATATCGCTTTACTGATACCAATGCAAAAAAGTTCATTGATTGCAATGCATTGGCACCAGTTATGCTCTCTATCTGTGCTCTCCCTCTCTCTCCCCCGTCATATACCTCTGTTTCGTGTTCTGTGTCTGAATGTAAACTCCAAACACATAATTCAGATTCTCTTCTATTGTCTGTTTTCCTTTTGATCCCCTTTTCATGTCTTAGTTTATGTTTAGCTCTTGAAAACCATAGCTATAATTGATTTGAAAAAAGAGAAACATTTTTATTATCTCTTGAAATACTAAACACTTATTGCCAAAAGTTATGGCCAATAACTTACTGTTTATAACCAATACTCTCAACACTTGAATCGCTTTTTTGTTGTTATCCACTACTCATTGCTTTGACAGTCATTTAATTTAAGATAATTTAATAACAATTTTCTTAATATATTAATATTTATTTATTTGTATTTCTAATATAATCCTTGAAATATTCCCTTCAGTTCCTAAAGTATTAGATATTTTGGATTAATTTATTGAAATAAAATGCGATAAAATGTCAAATATTTTGTTGGATACAAATCTATCGACGATTTATTTGTAATTATCCTATAATTCAATCGTTAATTATTTGTAGTGAATATAAAAATAGTTGATTAATAGTAATGTATTGTATTGTCATTAACTCTATCATCACATCTCAGAGCAGTCTTATATGAGAGGCCAATGAACTAACCCTAGTTTTGTCCAATTCTTTGTTTAACCAGTTTTTTGGGGGCTTTTTCTTAATAATTATCAAATAGTTTTAGGTTTTCTTAATTTTTTGACACTTATCTTGAAATCCAATCGCTTTTTATTATAACTTTTAGATATGTTTGACATTGAATTAGATTTACATATTTTTTTTGAAAGAGTAAATATTTTTACAATCTCTCCATTCATTCATTCATCCATTCATCGAAAGGAGTATTTCAAACATAAATAATACATAATATTTAATAGAGTCATAAATATTTAAAATATGTTTTTAAATAATAGTTTTTACTATTATTACTGACTGTTCTCTCTATTGTAAGCTCTATTAAAATGCTTTATTAAATATAGTGTTTTTTGAATGCAACAAACTTTGAAGCAAATAATCGATAATTTGATTGATTGCTTGGATTTATTAAAATCACTTTAAATATTGTCTAATCATTGCATTATATTATATCCAATCAATTAATTTAATAGCCGTTTATGTAATCAATCTTAAAATTAGTTCTTTGATTTTTATCACAATTGAGTTGTTTTTAGTGTTTGTTTACTTGAATTTACACTAATGTTATGATCAGATGAGAGCGAGAATAATGTTTTCTTTCAATTTGAGAGTCCGTACAGTTATATATAGACTATTAGTAGTGTTTATGCACACAATATGAGTGTCCATATGCTCTGCATTCTCTGCCATCAAATGGAGTTAAAGCCATTTATTGATTGTTGGCTTTCATCCCTTTTCTCGTTAGTATAAGTTTGTCGTCGCTTTGCTTTTGAAAACATTAATTAAAAGCCAATAATATATTATATTCTTAATTATATTCTGATAATAATAAATAATCATTTGGTTAATGACTTTAAACTTAATTTCCACGCATTCTATTCATTGCATTATAATATGATTTACGGCTTTTAATAATTTACTTTAATTACACAAAACTTCTTTAATTAACTTTTTATGAATAAAATATTTGAAAAGTCAACAATTAATACAATAATTTATTAAATGAATAGTAAAAATGTGATAATTGACTCAATGCTGACATTTGATACTTAATTTAAACAAATATTTTATTTTTTGTTTTGAAATTGGAAACAATATTTAGTTTTAGTGAACGGAAACTCGAAACTATTGATAGTTAACTGTTTACAACAATTATTTAAAGGGAAGTTAGGATCAGAATTAATTGATTGTGACCCGGTTCAAACATATCAAATTAGACCTTTTATCATGTTAGAATATCACCACTTTTGGTACAATATTTGTCTTATTCTCT
>LBFM01006074.1:2541-21372 GCA_000988765.1 Achipteria coleoptrata | reverse complement strand
TAAACAAAATAATTATTTTTTAGAAAATAAAAAAAATTTATAAAATGAATATTTTCTTATCACAGAAATAGAATCTGGTTCGTGGGAAACAGGACTTTCATACGAGTGTAGAACTCTTTTATTCAAAGCACTGCATAATTTAATCGAAAGGTATTGTTTTCCTGATTTATCAGTTTTTATAATAAAATTGTTTGAAAAAATTAATATTAATTTTTATGTACAGATGTTTGCTTTCACGAGGTTTTGCTCGATTGGGTCGTTGGTTCTTCCAACCAACAGATACCTGTACCGAAAGCACAGATCCAAGTGTCAAAAAGTAACAAAATCTCGATATCTTTTTTATATTTATTTGTTTTGACAATATTTTAACGACTGTTCAGTTCAACGAAGAGATGCAGTGATGGCACTCAGTTAACGTTTGCATTTAATTTCTTCGTTCACGGGGACAGCACTGTCTGTGCCAATGTTGATGTCAGACAACATCCAGCCGTTTACCGCATCACTAAAGCGGATCTCCATTCCGCTCAGACATCACAGAATGGCATAAGAGGTATGTCAGGACTAGAAGTTTATTTGTTTGATATTCTAATAATTTTATGTCAAACAGTGGTTTTGGGTCCCTATGGTATGTCTGGTGTGTTGACCGGTCAGAGCTATAAAGACACCGACCCTTCCGTACAAAAAGTGTTGAACGAATGGAAACAAATTTATCCGTTGACTCAAATGAGTTCATCAAAAGACACGACTCAAGGCTCAGCACAACCAAACGTATTGTCCCAACATTTTGGGTCTGATATTAATTCAAACGATTTCGGAACAAATTCTTCAAATTCAGTGAATAGAGTGGTGGAAGTGATTGTCTCCGGATTTCGAATGAAATATCCGTTTTGTTATGTTTTTGTGACAGATATCGACCATAAGATTGACGAACAAAAGACTACTAAATGTTATTCGAATAAAACTAATTCGAAAAGTGTTACAAATGTTAGTGAAATTGTCTCAAATGACAGCTTTGGTAACTCGAAGCCAATACTTTGTCCATATCAGCAGCAGATCCCAACTCATACTTATCTCCTAAAAAATTGTGTCTCTCATGAGTTATCGACATCACAACAGAAAACATTGGACTCAACAAAACTCAAAGAACCGAATGAAGAGACGGCCGACAATCTGTTACTTTGGAACGTAACGGATCCGTGTATTAAAAATAATTGCAATTGTTTTCGATGCAAAGCTAAAAAGACTTCTAATGTTTCCTCGAAGTCGTCGAACGCCAACTCATATATCAATCAAATGTCAGGCAATAAAAAAGGGGACAAAACAGAGAAAGAGAGCCGAAATAAAGTGTCTAAAAGTGTGCCGCCTTTTCATAGAAGAAGTCCAGTACTTAACGCATCGATAGAATTAATTAATGGTCTGACGAATTCGAATTTAACCTCAAATGCGTCCAACTCTGGCGGAACTGCTGCTAATCCCAGTGTTTCGAGTTCTATATCTCAACCGACTTCAGTGCCCACTTATTCGTACAAAAGCCCAATCAGTGGCGGAGGATTGCCATCATTGCAGTCGAGCGCCGCAACGCCTTCCGGTGTCAATGGAGTCGATTCTCCTCATTCTGTCGCACAATCACTCATTCTGGACGGACAGACCTCATCTGTAGAACAAAACAATATGTCTGTATCTCCGCATCCAATTAAGGAGGAACTGACTAATTGTAATGAAACACAGCTGATGACTAATCCTGGGCCCAGTCCTATGTCCAACAATAGGACCCGTTTGGAGCAGTTATTATCACCGAACAACCCATCACTCAAAGGATCTGTGAATGCAAATAATATAAGTGACGACTCGCCCAGTATTCAAATGAATCAGTGGACTCCTGGAGGACAGTCTGCAGATACTGACTCTAATAACATACAAATACCGGTCTCCGAATCAAATACGACTGCAGTTAATTCTAACTCAAATGAAAACTCCAATCAAACGCATCAAAACAGCATAAATGGAGTGAAACGGCCATCACTTGCGATCTGTACTTATGAGGACAATGATTGTGACCCAATGAGAAACGGACTTCTCTATGACTACAGTCATTTGAGTGACTTAACAGACATTTGCGATATACCTGCGCCCAAAAATAGGAGAAAAAATACTTTCACTGATTTTAGACGTTTGAGTGTAAATGACTATTATTTTAGTGGTAGAAAAAGATTGAGTCCCGGCTCTCAGATTAATGGAGAGTTCACTGACTCTCAGCTAATGCCTAAACCCAAAGATCCGTATGAGTTCAGTGATTACGATGAAGAAGGGGTTGGCTATAAAGTGGCACAAAATGGGATAACAGAAGAAGTAATTAATGAATCGACTGTCAAACTCGAGTGCAGCGCTCCGTCGCCAGAATTAAACTCAAACAGTAATTCACAGACAAATAGAGACAATCAAAAGACGAATTCCAATGAACTGTCAGCGACTCCGCCACAACTGATGAAAGTGTTCACCAAAGAGACAGAATTAGTCCCTTCTTATCGAGATTTGGATCAAATATTTGACACGTCTTCCGGTGAAGATAGTAATGATGAGACATTTCAGCCTCCATTAACTCCTTCGGGTGTCAATAGTAGTAGAGTTATCGCTCCGAACAACACTTCAATAACTGGTGTCAACCCATTAGAAGAACATTCAAAGTCCAGTAAAACGAGTTCTGCTGCCAATCTTCAAATGGCATCGATGGCAGAGTTGGCGCGAATGTTTCCCACTCCGCCATCTTTGGAACCGATGGCTCCATCGCCGTGCGGTAACTTTATAGGACCCGACGCCACCATAATTGATGACATTTCGCTATACCCGTGCAGTCCTAATATGATTGAAAACTCAAAGGTATTTAATTTTTATTAAAATAAATAACTTTAATATAATTTCAAAATTGAAGGACTGGTCGTATGTATATAAGCCTCCGATTCAATGTCAAGTGATCGCGTCCTCCAAATACGCTCCGCTCCCGAATATTCCAAATCTGCCTACGATTCCAAAAGAATGTAAATACGAACAATCGATGCCAACACTGCCGACACCCGTGGCTAACAATAATCCAATCCAAACAAAGTCTGTGTCGGTTCCAAATCAGGCCAAAAGTGTATCCAATCATTACAATCATATAACTCCTCTCAAACAAAACGCCTCTAACTTTATGTCACATCCGATGTCCCGATCGTCTCATCCCTACTCTCAGATGCGAATGAGACCAAACCTGTCTCCGGTGCCGAACCAATTCCAACAAATGCCAAACCCTAATGGTATTCAACACTTACAACATATTCATGGATCACATCCACAACATTCTCATCCATCTCTTTATGTGACACAAGCGGACGGATCACATGTCCCACACTCACCACTACCTCATTATCATCCAAATTACAATCCAAACGATAGTCTGTCGGCACCCCATGCTTTCTATGGTAACGCAAATCCTTATGGCAGTGCTCACCGCAGTCCACATCCGGCCACGAGTCCAGTGCCGGGAATGCATTTTAATTCTCAGAACCCATATATGGCTCGAAACCACTTACCACAAGAACACATGTCTTCTGTGCCATCATTTCCAGAGGCGCACAGTCTTGTAGTTAATCTTATGCTCTCCGACTCTTTACTCAATCTTTTCAAAGATCACAACTTCGAGAGCTGTTCTCTTTGTGTTTGTAATATGAATATCAAAGGCAATGACGTCGGCGTCTATTTGCCGGAACAGTTACTACCGGGCGGTTGTGATGAAGCACAGTATCGGTGCACATGTGGTTTCAGTGCTGTTGTCAATCGGCACAGAAGTCATTTCGCGGGACTCTTCTATGAGGATGAGGTCGATATCACTGGTCTTATATATGATCCGTGCGATGGACTTAAGAAGAAGAATTTGGCGGCAATCGAGTCATCCATTAGTGATGACAACACTAAAGAAAATAAAGAGAATTCTATTGAAACTATCGATCAGTCGATTATTGATTTAATAATAACTCAAACGACAAATGTGTTGTCCTCCTGTTCTGTACTCTCAAAGGCTTTCCATTACGACATAATCAAAGATCGACTTAACTGTCATCTCTTCAGCTGTGAAGACATTGGTCTGAATAAAAAGGTGATGGACACAAACAAACTGAGAAATCAGTCAATCCTTAACTTTAGAGACGGCTCTCAAATAACATTCGCCGCTCTCTTATCGGCTAAGATATCGACCGACAATATGCAGAGCAAGCATTTAATACCTCAGAACTATTCCTCGAGTGATCAAAACAAAAATCCATTACATGAGTGGTCTTTTAGAACCACCAAATTTCCAGTTAATAATCAGGAAGTGATTCGTCTCTTAAGACAATTGCAACCACTTATGCAGGAATCGGTCCAACGAAAGAAGACTAAGATGTGGGAAGTGACTTACACTGTGTCCGGTCCTCTCACGTGGAGACAATTCCACCGATTGGCAGGTCGTGGCACTGAAGATCAATGTGAACCCCAACCAATTCCATCCCTTTTGGTGGGGTATGAGAAGGATTGCGTCGCATTATCGCCATTTGCACTGAAATACTGGGAAAAGCTATCACTCGAACCCTATTCCCTGACCCGTGATATCGCATATGTAGTCGTTTCTCCAGACAACGATTATATCTTATCTCATGTGAAGACATTCTTCAAAGAATTGAGTACTACTTACGAAACGTTGCGTTTAGGCAGACACTGTCCCATCACTAAAGTACTTCGCGATGGAATCCTCAGAGTGGGCACCCGAACCGGCAAGAAGTTGGCCGACGAACCGTTAGATGATTGGTTCAACCAAATCGGTGACGGAAGTGTTGCCACAAAACTAAAACTCTACGCTCAGGCATGTCGTCACCAGTTGTCACCACATCTAAGCACTCAAACACTCGACAAATCACTGTTCGAAACAAATGCGAACAAACAACAGTCAACTGATAGTACAAATGGAATCAATAGCAACAACAGCACAGGTAGTGGAGGCCTTAATCCTGCAAACTGTAAACCGTTGAATAGTCCGATGCCTAACACCGACTCAAACAATGAGAAAGTCAGCGATGAAAACCAAAATGAGTCGTCGAATCAGCACTCGTCTCATTCACAACAGTCTAACCAACGGGAAGAGGAACAGGACGAGGACCCAAACAAACAGCCAGCAATTGTGATATATATCATCGAACCGTTCACTTATGGTTCGGTCGACAAAGACTTATACCGTCTGTCGAGCGTTGGGTTACTTCGATGTTATACACAAATTATCCGATATTTGCCCGAAAACCTCAAAAATAGTATTCATTTGCAGTTAATATCTTTGGACTCACTTCTCAATAATGGCAGAGATCCTAATGGAAGCTCAAGACTGGATCAGCTCAAAGACTTGTCGTTATCTGTTTTCTCTCAGTGTCGCCAACAACTGGTCCAACAGTCGAGTGTCAAGAGTTTGACAGGTTTTGGACCGGCAGCGATGTTTGACCTGTTCCTTAAAAGCAAAGATCCGGCCACTAATATAAGCCGAGTATATACTCCGCCTTTCATTTTAGCGCCGCTTAAAGACAAACAGACAGAATTGGGCGAAATGTTTGGCGACAGACGGGAGCGCTCACAGATCCTATACTGTTGCTATTGTCTCACAGAAGACCAGCGCTGGTTATTAGCTTCGGTTACCAATGATAAGGGAGACCTTCTGGAGACCACTTCTATTAATATCGAGATTCCAAACCGAACGCGAAGACGAAAAGCTTCGGTCAGACGTTTCGGTTTAAATAAATTAATGCGTTTCGTCCAAACAGTTATGTCTGAGTCAGTGACCCCCTGGAGACTAGTTATCGGAAGATTGGGTCGTATAGGACATGGAGAGCTCAAGGACTGGGCCTCTCTTCTCAGCAAAAAGTCTTTACTTCGATTCAGTCGAGAACTGCGGGAAATGTGTAGTCAGTGTTCACATCTGAGTCCTTTTGATCAACCGGCCATTTTCTCCGCCTGTTTAATATCATTAGAAGCGGACACAACGCTAAGGGTTTTTCCCGATCACTACACACCCGATGAAAGGTTTAGCAGTTCATGTAATACCTGTAGCCTCAGTACTCCAGAGGACGCCTCCTGTACTCACATTTTGGTATTCCCCACATCCGCGACCACCCAATCATCTCACGGCTCCTTTTCTATCGATCCATTGGGAGGTTTGGGGGCAAACATAGGGGAAGACGACATTCTTCAGGCATTAGACGAAGCAGTAGAGGACGACATCAATGTTAACGATATATTCTCGTGGACTGAGTCATCACCACAAAGTCCAGGTCAGGGTCACGGGGACTTACATCCTGACAGTCCAGGCAATCGTCAGGGAGGTTATGGCGGCTCCGGTTCTATGAAGGTATTCATATTTTAATCTTTTCTATAAATTTGTTTATTAAATGTTTTAAAATCCAATAGATTTCAAACACTTTCGGAGTTGACATTCAGGACGAACCGACACAACTTCTTCAACAACCACTCGCTCTGGCCTTTTATGTATCGACCGCTAAAACGGGTCCACTCCCGCGATGGTTTTGGTCTTCATGTCCTCATATGGAGACGTCGTGTCCAGTCTTTCTTAAAGTTTGTATTTCAAATCGAGTATTGGAACAAATATTAAAATATGATGTGTTTTACAGTCGGCTCTACTCATACACACGCCTTCAGTGCAGCAAAACTCAGACGACTTCTTGCACTCAAACATTCGTAACTATCATTCACTCGATTCCAATCTGACGACAGATGTCTTGAGGTATTGATCTTTTGAACTATTATTCAATTAAATAAACATAACATATATGTTGTGCCCAATAGATGTGTTCTCGAGGGTTACAACGCTTTGTCGTGGCTTTCATTAGACCCGTCAACCCATGACAGGACGTCATGCCTTCCTATTCATATACAACTCCTGATGCAGCTCTACCACACTGTCCAGGCATTGGTTTAGTACTTCTGGGGCTACTTTCGGGTAAACGGATATACAAATTGTCTGTTTACAGACCAAATGCACAGTCAGTTTATGGAATGCCTTCTGTTTGGATTCGAATTTTATTCAGATTGAAGTTTATATTTAATGTAAATATTTTGTTGAGATTTCAATCATTGAAAATATATTTATACAAAAAAAGAAAAAACAAATTATTGTAAAGTCATTGCGTTTTAAACAAAAAAGTGAAGACAAAAACCAATTCCAAGTCGACAGTCATTTAAAGAAAAGATAATAATTTCTTACATTAATTGTTTCGTTTACTCAATATTTTCGTTTGTTTTGTGAAGAATTGAGAAAATTATTTAAAAAAATAGTAATTTATTTGTAAATATTCTATGAATTATTGACATTTTTATCAATTGATTTGAGGGCTTCTCCTAATCAGTGATCTTAAGATGAGATTTATTATTACTAACCAATCATTTTATTATTAGTTTAGTTAATAGTTTTTCCCATAAAATTTAAAGAATAAAATTATTTTTTTCTCTGTTTTCCCATAAATTGTATAGAAATTAATAATAATTTTAAGTTTAATTCTTTTTTATTTGTATTTAACATTAGTTTAATTGAGTTAACTATTAATTGATTATTGATTTTTGTAATACTGGTATTGCAGTCAATCGATTGCTTTTTTAAAATTAATTTTTTGTAGCAGAAGGCAGACCCCCATCTGAGCTCCGATCGGTTCTCATCTGTTTATTAATATTGAGTCATAAATTTGTATTATATATATATAAATATATATATGATATCCATTCGAATCCAAAATGAAAACTAATGTAATATCTGTTGTCATTTGTTTTGACAAAACTTCCGGAATTAATGTCATTTTGAATACTTCCTAATCCACTGCCAAAACGCTACCGACATATGACGAGAAACAAAAGAAGATTAATATATTTGTTGTTTAATATATATATAAATATATAAAAACAAATCAAATGGCTTTCGGTGTAATCGAGACCCGTTCCCTCCCTCTCTATCTCTTATATAAATAGGACTAAAAATTGTACGTTTAGTTTGATTATAGTTATGGACAAAACAAACGAACGATTTGTACGACTTATCAAATACTTTGTCATCAATTGTTTGTTATTTTGCACTAAAACTAACGCCAATTGGTATTAAAATTTTGGCTAAAAATTATTATAATTATTACTATTATTACAGAAAAACAAATTTGTAAATAAAAACCAAAACAAATCTATATATAATTATACAAAAAACAAATGCATTTTCAAAAAACACTTCTAATCGGAAAATAAGTTTTCGATAGAAATTATTATTATTATTATAAACTTTATTATTATTTGTATTTTGTAAATATTATTATTATTATTATCTTTAAGAATAATAGTTGGGATTAAAACACTTATTATATAAAATCAGCAAAAATTGAGCTCAATTTGAGTGTCAATTGTCTGACAAAAATTCTAAACAATATTTTTAAGTTAATAAAAATCATTAAATAAATTATCCGTTCTTTACATCACTATTTGGATAAATAAACAAAAGGACTATTCATATGAGGTTCTAATGGACAGAATAATGGATCCATTGTTTTATCATTGAATTTGATATATGAGTAAATTACAGACAAGTAATACATTATATAAGTGTAGGATTTTTCCCGATTTCATAGAAAGTAATGGATTTCTTGAACTTATTTAATGTTTCAGTTTCTTAGAAATGAATACTTTTTAGTTTAAAAATCTCACAATTTTTACACAAATGGCTGAAAATAATTCAAAACCTGGTATTCATTCACCACTTTTTTACACAAAAATATCAATTTTCATATATTTTTAAAGCATTTAATTAATTGAAAGCTTAATAAATATTATAAAATTTAAAACTTATAAAAATAAACAAAACATTTATTTAATTAATTTCAGGACAAAACGATACAAAAAGTTCTTAAAATAAGTATTAAATCAATATTA
Organism: Achipteria coleoptrata; assembly: GCA_000988765.1. Taxonomy (NCBI): domain Eukaryota; kingdom Metazoa; phylum Arthropoda; class Arachnida; order Sarcoptiformes; family Achipteriidae; genus Achipteria; species Achipteria coleoptrata. The sequence continues at coordinate 12,399 of LBFM01006074.1, read as the reverse complement.
AGACAATTGTTTTGCTTTTTATAAATGCCATCGAAATAGTTGTCATCAAATAATAAAATTTTTGGTTAGACTTACGAAAAATTTAATTATTTTTTAGGGTTTTTGTGTTTTTCTCTGTTTTGTTGAATATATTCTCTGAATTTTAAGCCATAAAACTCGTGAATCTCAGCGAAGGACCGACGGGTAAAGACTATGCTATTGTCTGACTGAGAGCCTTGCGATGCCTTCATATCTATCATATCAGAGCTGTCGGTATCGAACGGGTTTTGGCGGACAGTCTGATGGCTAGCATTAGAGCTGTTCCGTTGCCTCCGTTTGTCTTGCATTTGGTTAATGTCATCGAGTTTTGTCTGGAGTTCGGATACAATCATTTTCAAGTAGTCATAAGAGGCACAACTCAATGCCTTAAGCCATCCCTCCATATCCTGTTGAGAATCAGTTCCCAACACATAAGTTCTCATTTGTTGTCCCGAAGACTGACTCTGAGCTGAGTTATGATCGCAACTGAAGTCTATTTTGAAAGCAAATAATTCGGTTTCGTTTTCAGCCAATTCTAGTCGACAGCCTTCGAGGATAATCACTCCCAACGGTTCCCGATCTGTCTTCTTATCGAAATAATAAAATAGATTTCCTTTAAGAACACACCATCTCTTCTGAAATGTTCGGTTCACTTCTCCCCTCTTATAAAGCCATCCGCACCGGTCTATAGGGGTCTGACACGAGTGGACCACTTGTACTAAAGTCCTTTCATTTATCTTCATTTTTATTCAATTATGAAAATCACATTAAAATCGATTAAAATTAAGATTAAATAAAATTACTTTTTTAAAAATGTTGTCATTTGAGAGCTTTTAAAATACAATAAAACATATTTTGTTTACCAGTCATTCAAAAATACATTTAACTATTGATTAAACATTTGGATACAAATTAAACAATTGATAAATAAATTTCAAAATAATTTTAATGAAATTTTAATATTCAGAGCAATAAATACACTAAAAATTGATTGTAAATTAAAACTATTGAAAACAAATGAGTTTTATTGTACTGAAGACTCAAATTAAAAAACTTGACGTCACTTAAAGTGCTTAAAATGCCATTCAATTTACAGCTGATGTCAACAACTGTACCAATATTTTGGTTAAAACCAAAATAAACAAACATTTAATCAATTAATGAATTGTCAAATAATTTAATCGGTTTATTGTCTGTCTATTAATTAATTTAATAAATATCTGTTTAATCTTTTCATAGTATTAGTGTTGGATTAAAATGTAGAATACTTTTAACATAAGATATACACAAAATTAGTAATAATTTTCCCCACTTTTTGTGCAATAATTAGTCTCTCATTAATTGTTTGTCATTTGAATGACATTTAATTTAATTAGTCTTCAAATACAGTCATTCAAAGATTTTTAGTGTTTATTAAATATTTTTTTGTTAACCGTTTTTCTCAAATGGATTTAAATACAATGTATTTGACGGCTGTTTTGACACTAATTATTCCAATAATTATTTTGATATTAATTAGGTATTGATTTTATAGATTAAATCATTTTTCATTTATAACTATTATTTGCTTTTTAGATGTCTTTTATATCTGATTTCGTGGTATTTGAGTCGAAAGTATTCAATCAAATTGAAAGTTAATAGAATCGGATTTTTCTCATTCAACGAAATTGTCTTAAGTTTACCACAAATTGGAGTCAATGTCGTAAGTCTTCATTTATCTATAAATTATATCCATTAGTTATTAAGTGAAATAAAATGTTTATAAGAGATGTGATCCCATTCCTATCGAATTAGAGTTTGATATAATGTTTATTAAAATAAATGTTTAAACGATTAGGAGATTGAATGCATCGGTTTATCGACAAAATTAGTGAATCAAAAGTATCCGTCACTTCTTGTCATTAAATTATCTGACGTTAGATTTGAAGGCGACTTAATTAGTGCTCTGAAATCAATTAATCGCTTCCAAAGAGAGCCGACCGCTCAGACAACTGATAGGAGAGATTCAAAGAAAATCCCGGCAAAAGTGTTACAATTTTTGAATTTATTGCGATCGATGTCTCGATTGCGGTTCATCTCTATATGTCTTCACAACACAAGTCTTATGCAATTGGGTCTAATCAATGAAAGTGTGGTCAATGAATGTCTGTTCCACTCAACCGTTCAAATGATTCAAATATATTTAACGACTGCTCGAAATAATAGACTGACTCTAATCACAAACTTTGAGGGAATTTCTCTCAAATTATTAAAACATTTGAAAGAAGGCAAAGGAGAGACTTGTTTAGCACAGGTATCACTTTCACTATTATGTAGCTTAAGAACAGAAGATGATTATCAGATATCGACTGAAGTGGTGGTATCGCAGCCGCAGCTCATACTCTATGATATCTCAGTATTGCTTAAGACAGGAAAAGTGGCGCAAAAGAGTGGTACCGATAAAAGCAAAGGTCTTTTTCACAAAATTTTAAATAATAAACTGAACCATAAGTTCTTGAAATGCGCCACTTTTAAGATCGACAGCACTTCACTCAAATTGGTTCGAGAATCGGGTCAAAGAGCTCTTGCAATAAATATTAACTCAATTGAAGCCGATTTCACTAAAAGTAGTTCTTCAGAATTCGAGGCCCGACTCATAGTATCGTTGATGACAATGAACGACACGAACGCAATGGTCTCTACTCTAAACCGAATCAATTTAATCGCTAAATTTGAAAAAGAAAAGTCTATTCAACAAAAACTTCAACTCTTTGTTGTGTCGGAGCTGTCGTCGTGTCATATCGTATACAACGACGAAGAGATCCGTTATTGGATTGATTTGATTCTTAAATCATATGAATCTAAAACTAAATCAATTAATAGTGATCTCAAACACAATACTCACAAAAGTAATAACTTTTCCAGAGATTTACCCAAATTTAGTGCTTCAATAGATATAAATGATGTGTCGTTTTCTGTAAATCCCGTTTCTAATGTCGGTCCTGTGGTTACTTATGGCTTAAGTCACGCAAAGTTCGGTTATGTTCTCAATTCAGACCCACTTTTTAGAGAAATGAGGTATTCGTTAATAATTAAGTCTAATAATAATTATAATAATTTGTGTTTATATTCAGTTTTGAACTCTTATTGGAAACCCTTTGGTGTTGGAACGGAGAGAGGAAGTCACGACCCGCTAATCCTAACTCTTTGAAGAAATACCATCAAAAACATGTGCCTCTCTTTACTTCAATGTTATTCTTAAAGGTATTCAATAATAATATTTAAAAATATATTTTATAATTTGTGTAAATTTTGTGAAACAGTGCCGTCATATGAATCTCTCAGAATTGAGAGTCCACTGCGTTATGGATGGAATTCAGATCAGTTTAGACTATTTTATTCGACTCTTAAGTCAATACGATTTTAAACATTATTCGCGATCCGAGTCTTCGATTAATACTAATCTGTTTTCGAGTTCTATTCAAATAAACTTATCGTCAGTTAATTTATTCACATCTGATCTGATGTTAAGAATAGATTCGGCGACCACTGACTCAAACACTTCAAAACTGACGTCGAGTATCAACGGTCTGGCATTGAGTGCAATGTATGCGCCGTCGGCCACACTCTCCTGTTTAAGAGCTGCAGAACTGACTCAACACAGAATTATTTATTTATCTGTCGTTCGTTTAAATTTAAATTACGACACACACGAAACCACACTCAGTCTTACAGAAGAGGTCTTCATTCGATGGAATCCATCCTTTCATTTAACATTAATTGATTTATACGAAGAATTTTTATCAAAACTTGTAAACAAAAGCAATAATGCGGTCGAATCGCTATCTTCCGTTTCCGTTCACATCAAACTCGACGGTAAGATCAGTGTCGGAGCTCTTCTCACCAATTCTGGCAATACTATGGCCTTTGAAACTGAATATCTTTCGGTTTCCATCTATTCTTCCAATAAAATCAGTTCAAAGTGTGAATTACTTTCTCTTCACTTCGATTACAACAAAATAATGACTTTAGAGGTAATAATAATTAAATAATTCAATCGTTTAGTTATCAAATATTTTTCGTTACAGAATATATCTATAAACCAATTCTCTGAATCTGATTCTCATTCAGTAATAAATCGAAAGAAATATACGAATCCGTGTTTAGAAACCAAACGAAATAAAGCCATTTCTGTATCGATAGAAAATGTTGTCATTTCGTTTCCATATCTCTATAATTTTGCCGAAATATTTAACGAAAAGTTTATAACAATAATAAAATGGTTGAGAAAACTCCATAAAACACCTGTAGATGAAACACAAACAGTGAAGACATCCTTATTTCCAGACATTTTACTGAAAATGCAAAGCGCTTCTATGGATTTGGGAGACGATCCGTTCGAAGTGAGACTCAGCGATAATTATGAACTCCTTGAGGACGAACACAACGAAAGCCTCAAACGATGGCAAATGCTTAATGAAAAGATTGAAGAAAGGAAACGCAAGAATATATTACTTCCCGGTTCTAAATTAGAAGAACTGAAGAACGCATTCGCCAAACAAAATGCTAAGACATATATTGAACGCCACAGAAAACTATACGATTCCTCTCCGATGAGAAGTCGACTCTTTTCTGTAAAAATTGAAGGCTTGGAAATAGAAATGGTTTCCGATTCGAGTTATAATACTTATGAAAAAATGATTAATCTATTGAAACGAATCGATAACGAGAGCCCATTCCCTGAAGATATCCGATTCAATACAATTTGGTGTCGAAGAGTTAATGGAAGTATTAGTAATGGTGTCGTATCTTTACGTGATTTCCCGCATCCGATGACTGAGGCCAGAGATCTCTGTTTTCACGGAACAGTTTTGGGCGCTGAACAGGAGGCCAGTAGTCGTGCGAAGAGAACCTGCTTTATAGATATCGGTTCCAATTTCGAACCAATACGTATAGAGAGAAGTATGACAACAATGAAGATCTATCACGACTTGACATTTGAAGTGTCGAACCTGTCCTACACTCACGGCGCCTGTTGGGAACCAGTGCTTCAACAGTTGTCTATATCTTTTGAATTAATATTTAGGCCGAGTCTGGATCCGAGTCCATCCCTCTCGTGGTGGGATAAAATGCGATTCATATTTCACGGGCCGCTTGTGATAGTGTCTGAACAGTTGTCTATTCTATTTCACGCCTCTTTAGATCCATATAATTCAACGGAACTGATTGAGATCGGACTCTACAAGTCATCACTCGAATGGTTAACAGGAAAAATCTTAATGAGGGGTAATTTAGACCTATTAGTGCACACGGCATCCAAATATGACGAGTGCCGAATCGTTCATTTGCCGAATGTTAGTATTTATATTAACCTAAATTGGGTCTGTTTTGGTCATAAGAATGATCACCACTCAGTGATGCCCTGTGCGCCCGACAAAGTGCCGGAGTATTCTAGTAATCAGGTGCACGACTCGTACCGCAATTTCCGATCTCATTATCTGAATGTTTCGGCCTCTTTGGAGACAAAGGAAATGATGTTTTCAAATACAGAACAAACAGATATACCAAACCTTTTGATCTATAGTTCAACCCTTCGATGGCTCGAAAAAAAGATGTTTATGATTGCAGGCATTCCTCGACTCACACGAAGAGGAAAACTTTTTGGGAACACTAAGCCTAGAAAACAGCCCTTCGGAAGGGTTTTCAAATCTATTCGCGTTACTATTTATTTGCATAAATTTAAGGTATTTTTGCTTAAATTAAAAGAATTTATAGAATTATTAAATAATTGAGAATTTCTTTCAGATCTCTTACTGGTCCTCATTCAGCAAACAGAGAGGCTTTGAGATAATCAGTTCTAATTTGACGCACAGCGCAGAACACTTACAGTCATTTATACCGATTAATGATAATTTGAAGCACAGGTTTGTTCTAAAAACGTGAATTATCCACTTTTAACAAATTTGTTAAATTTATAGAACCCCTTCCCCTCTCCCTCTGAAAATCCTCTTAATCTATACTATTCTTATTGGAATTAATTGTAATGTAATTAATCTCATGTTTTAGACCAAAGCCTACGTGGGATCTGCTTTACATGAACTCTGAATTATCAGACGTTGAGATTTTCCTATTTAAAGGTACGGGTGTTGAGACCACAATGAATGAGGACAACTGGTCCGGTGAACGACAATACTTTATGAGTTTGAAGAAAGTTTCCTATAATAGAGAAACTAAATCTCCGTCTAATGTGAGAGAAAGCGATTCAGAAGTGCCGACACATCGATTAGTAATCCATGATTTGAGGGGTGCCTGGACTAAGGATAATAGGGAAGTCGCTTTTGGACTCTTTGACTCTTATATCAAAAACCAATTACTCAAAAGAAATCTTTCCACCGATGCTTTGCGAGCCTTCAAAGTGGACGGCCAATCAATGACTTCGCCCAAAAAGCGCAATTCATCGGCGAATGTGACCACAAGTCCTGCGTCGACAATATCTAAAGGACATGCGGCACATATGCTCCAGAAATTGATAGCAGAGGCAGAAAATTCTAGTATTGTCTACACTGAAGACATTGAGAACGCTGTGACCACAGAAAGTTCACAATTATATGGAGTGGAGGCCTGTCAGACACAGGATGTGCTCCAACATAACTGGTTAATAGAGTTAATCAACTCTCAGGTGGTTCTCCGCGGCTGTGAAACAGATGGATATGTAATCGTAAGCGCAGCCAAAACTCAAATATTACAGCGCATACACCGACCCGTTTGGAAGAATCGAACCCTCTATTCAAAGACCACATGGCAGGGCCTACTCGAATGTATGCAATATTATGCTACTGTTGACGAGGGGGGCGTTCAGGGGGACGACATCACTTGGCTCTCACTCGACAATATTGAAGAACGCAATAATAAAGATATTTTAGAATTACCTGATTTAGTGGGCAGTGGACAGAGTGTTGGAGGAGTGGTCAGTTCAGAAGTGGGAAGTAGTGCTAATGAGACGAGCGGTGGTTCCACTACTATCCAATTGCAGCGAATAGTGTCGCGCTGTAACTGTCAGTTCTTTTATGCGAGTTATGGCGAAAACGTTGACGCAAATGAATACGAAGAGGTGCCTCCACTCCCACACGACAACGATTTATTGCCATTAGAGCCCTGGGATAGAGAAGTAGCTGTCGATACATTCACTTTAACTCATCACGACTTAGAGATCAGCACAAATTCACAACAGTTTTCAATGATTATGGATTTAGTAAATAATTTATTGCTTTATGTGGAACCGCATCAAAAAGAAGTCTATGAAAAACAACAGAGCATTAGGTTTGGAATGCAGTTGAGTTCAATTGAAGATCAAAGGGAACCCATTTCACAACTTCAAGACAAAGTCAGGTCTTTAGTGGCAAAAGTCAAACGAATTGAAAGAGAAAGTTATGCCATACATAAGGCATTGGATGAAGAGAGGGGTTCGGGCTCTCAAATGGAACAGAAATTGATTTCAGACGCCCAACAAATTGAGTTCGAAATGGATGAGTGCAAAGAACAGCTCAATGTGTTTAGTGAAGACCTCACAATTATGATCAACTGCTTCAAAGAGGCACAACTTAGCGCTTCCAAGACTAAGGAGCGTCAGGTGGCCGCACAGGAAGCGGGAGGCTTCGTATTTGCTAATGTGATTCGTAGGAATGAGGTCTGTTTCAAACACGCAAACTGGAGACTCACTGATAATGACGGACAGCTCGGTTTGGCTGAACTCGTCTTAAGTAACTTCTTGTACACCAAAGTCAGCAAAAATGACGACTCAGTGGAGCACTCATTCGAATTGGGTTTTATTCATTGCTCTAATCTTTTGCCGAATCAGGTCTATAAAGATGTCATCCAATTAACAGAATTACAGCCGAATATACCGCTCGACAGACAAACGGCTTTAAGAATATTCTGCAGAGAAAGAGCTCCCGTCGGAGGCATTTCAGTGAAGGAACACTTAGAAGTCAATGTCATACCTCTGACTTTAGGCCTAACCTATGCTTTCTTCAAAAATATGCTTAAATTCTTTTTTCCGGTCTCAGAACAGACACATTCAGAAACTAAAGACGAAAACGAAAACAAAAGCCATAAAAAGAAAAACAATTTAAAGAGAGACGAAAGCACTCAAAGTATTTCGAGTAATGGCACCAATTCTACCCTCACTTCGAGCACTGGTAAGTCGATGTCAAGTCAATCGGCCGCCACTTCTACTCTTCAGATAACAAAAGACAATCTTCATATCGAAAAAATGAGAGAAAGGGCTCAAAAGAATCAGACATTTGTTTATATAAAAATACCTGAAGTGCCGATCAAAATATCATACAAAGGAAATAAAGGCAAGAATTTAGAGGACTTACATAACGTCAGTATTACTCTGCCGACAATTGAATACCACAACAGGACGTGGACGTGGCTCGACCTCTTCATGGCCCTCAAGAGTGACTCCAAGAAAGTACTGCTCTCTCAGGCACTCAAACATAAGTTTCATATTTCAACCAAAACTAAGTCAATACCAATAGAATCGGAACCGAATAAGTCTTCTAAGGACTCAACACAACCACAAGAAGAAGACAAAGATAAGGCTCGACTTCTATTAGGAAACTTAGCCGTTCCCAACCCTAAAGCAAGTAAATCATCGAAAGGACTCTCAATTTTTAGTCATAAGAAAAGTTAATATATTTTTTGTTATTTTTTTATTTTATTTGAAATTCAAGACTATTATTATTTTACAAATTGTTTATTAAAATCTCAATAAATAATAACTAATCAGATGTCGGGCCAAACGAAATGACTCTTAAAATTTGAATATTTTTTCTTAGCCCTCAAACCTCTTATTTGATAAGTACTGTGAGGGTAAGCATTAAGACCACCGAAAAAGTTGTCGTTTTCCGGATTATATAGAATGGGTTCTCCGATTACGTGAAGATTTTGTGGTAATTGATCGCAATTCTGTACCATTTGATCATAAGATGTGACGCCACGGACTGGAGTCGAATAGAATTTCAAGACATCCGAAACAGTTTTTATTAAATAGAGGACTGAATTCGGGACTTCATATTTCATTTGTTTCGAACATTTGCTCAAAAACTGTACAAAATTTGTATTAATTATTATGCGTTCAGTGTTTTAAGAGTTTAAAGAATAATACCTTATATTTAACTAAACTATCATTAAATGAGATCTCAGACCAGTTCTGGGATTGAGTTTCGTTTGGGAATAGATTTCGACAAATATTTTCAATTATATTATTGACATCTTTTGGCGGATTATAGGGTTTGGTTTCGCGACAAAAACTATTGAATAAAATTATAATTTAATATAAAATAATTAATTGTCTGAAAGCAAACCCTCTGTTTCTGAGCGTATCTTTCATTGATTGAAGTTTAGAAAATGCAGTGTTTTTGGCCAAAGAGGGGTCGGACTCAAGTCTAGGGTCGAACTCAATCTGTTTGATTAGTCTGAGTTCTGGTTCATAACCCATTGGCGCCACATTTTGCCACTTCTCCTTCTTAACCGAAGAGCTTTCCGAGTGCTTATTGATTACTCTCTTCTCTCCCGACGGCAACACTTCATAAGTCACCGATCGGTTCAAAGTAATTAACACTCTATTAGTGGTCAGCACTAAGTTTTTCGATAAGAATTTATTCATTATATTTGTCTTTTCCAGTGATTTATTGGTTGAATAAACAAAACATTAACTAAAAGTTGTAATAATTATAAAACAATTAAAAGTCTAATCACTACAAGAAATGAGTCATTCATTGAAATAACATGTGATTAATGAGAGTTTGCGCACAACTTCTTAGAGGCAAATATCGGTTTAATACAAAAACATAA
>LBFM01006072.1:0-11203 GCA_000988765.1 Achipteria coleoptrata | reverse complement strand
AAAACATTGTTCTTTGATATTTTATTACTTATACTCATCTGGAAAAAGATCAGACCACTCTTTTACACAGGGATGTGCAAGATTTTTTTGGAAAATAGATAGAGCCAGAAATTTTGGAAAAATCCCCCTTTCCTAGGCTTGAGATTGGAGAAAAGAGAAAAAATGGCCGCCAACCGGGAAAAATCACCGCGAAGCGGCCTTTTGTTCTTCATTTTAGGTGTTTTACCGAAAATAACCGGATTTAATAAATAATTGGGCCTATTTAAGGTAATGCCTTTAGTAACCGGATTTATCGGTTATTTAGCCGAAAATGAGCACTTCCGGTGAAAAGGCGTAATTTTGGACACCATTTTGGCCGCCATTGTATCCCTCCTCTAGACCCCACCTCCTTAGGATTTGAGACAAAAATCCCCCCTAGTCCCCTCCCTAGACCGGCCGAGCTTGCGCATCCCTGCTTTTATATCATTTCTTTTAACTTAAAATGATCAAAATATAAATTGAGTAAAGTCATTAATTAAGAAAAAATATCAATTGACTCACATTTTGTGGGTTTTGCCAAAAATATGAATTTAGTGTTTATGAGAAACGAATATTGATTTAAGATTTAATTACGAAAAAAGTTTTTTGTTTTTTAAATGTTTTTGTTTTTTAGAGATAACTTCTAAACCAAAGGATAGAGTTATCGAAGAGATTAGTGTCGAAGAAATGATTTCAATATTTATTATACATTTATTTAAGGATTCGATGAAATGGAAATGTGAAGAACTTATTTATGAAATGACTTGGATTACAAAGAGTTAATATATTGCGAACTAATATTATACATATGGCATAAACGGAGACAGTTTTTATCGATAAATACAAACTTTTATGTTCTCTGAAGTTGTGCTCAAAATAACTGTGAATCGAGATGTTGTCAGTAGACTTACATCGAGTAGAGTTGAGTCGATTCAGCTCAGGGTATACTCTATTGATTGGGTCGAAAGAGTCTGCTTTTCGTGTGCTTTCAGAGAACAATGTTTTCGCCAGTTTTGCATCGTTTCTAAGAAATTGTATGAAACAATCAAATATTGTTAACCAAACCTAAGAGCAGATCATTTCAATTAAAGTAATTAATTTTCATGAAATACTGATAACACAAATTTGCAAACACTTGACATTTAGCCCATCCTTTCGATCAGCTATTAAACTAATAAATGATTTTCAACTCATTCATTAAAAATTCAAATATTTTATTATTATTATTATTATTTAGTTCTGGTATTTTAATTTTAATCCATAAAATAAACTAAAATTCATTAAACGGTTAGTTTATTATTGAATAATCTTCTAAATACAGTATTATATCCATTATTATATGATATTTAAATTCTCTGACAAAAAGAATATAAATTAACAATTTTACTGGTTTTAAGATGTTTTTAAATTAAACAAGGGCAAATGAAAATATACAAACTTTATATGATGTAAGCTTTAAACTTATTGTAAATTATAATGAATTTCATTTATATTCTAATTTATGACAAATAAAATACAAAAGGATTACAAAAGGAATTCTGTGTAAAAGTCATAATACTTTTTTAAGAATTATTTTATAGAAACCAACGATTTGTTTGTTTTTTGTCTGAAAGCAATCAAATGATTGGATTTTTGCTTCCAATAAGAGATCTCTTTCTATATTTACCAGGCATTTAAAAGCTGGTGAGCTGCTCGTCCTAATGCTGAGGACATTTCGCTTAACTCAACTTCAACTCAATAAACAATTATTAATCGAAATAAAACTTAATGTATAACCGATACGAATGTCAGACATTTTTCGCATTTCCTCAAACATTTTCAGATATGGTTTAACTGTCAAATCGAAAAATTGGCCCAAAGGGTGTCCACCAAATTGTCATTTTTATGTGTCACTCCTTGTTTTGAATTGTTGGAGAGAGAGAGAGAGAGAGAGAGAGAGAGAGAGAGAGAGAATAATATGAGATTTTCAATCAATGTATTGTATTGTATTGAAAATGAAAGAATTGTTTAAGAATTATAATTAGAGGTCATATAAATTCGGAGAATTTGAAAGAAATTTGAATAATAAGTGAAATTTGCTTTAAATTCAGTTTCAAAATGGGCTTTCATTCAAATAATTCTATAGAATATGTAAACTTATTTGAGTTTATGGCTAAAGGGCTCAAAACTTACTCATTATTTTAAGAGTTTTAGTTTATATTTCTTATTATAATCTGTTTGAAGACTGAATTTATATGAATTTAACCGAATTCTATCAAAAAATCAAAAGTTAAATAAATTAAAGGAAACAGTTCTTAGTTTTAGTCAAATCAAATAACAGAACAGAATCTAATCAACATTTAATCAGATATTCGTTTGCAAACTAACTCTTAATTTTACACTTCATGTAAAAATAGGTGATTGAGTGCTGAAACTCCTTTGAGACCATTTCTATTGTATTGGATTGAATTGAAGTGTATTTTCTTATTTAGATAAAACATTTAGATTTCAAAAACTAGTAGTGACTACCAGTTTAATTCGTCGTGTATTACATATGAAGGTCTGTATAACTATTGTTTTATCGTTAAAAATATATTTCTACACTGAAATCATAGAAGTGTTAACTTTTATAACGAAAGAAGAATCAAATAAATCAATACTCTTTTGAAGAGAGTGTCAAATAAGGTGTCAAATTGTTAGTCAATAGTAATGCAATCTATTATTTAGACTTTAAAAGTGATAACTAATTAGTAATTAATATTTAGTTCAAGTTTTTAATATTTCCTTAAATTGTTTGTTTTAAATGCAGATAAATAATAATATAATTGAAAACTTGGCTCTCAGTTGCAAGTAACACTAACAAGAAGTTACAAGTAAGTTTGCTTCACACCTCCACTAACACTGAAGCGAGACAATCGTGCTTAGGCAACCCAGGAAAGAAAACAGCTGGATCACAGCCACCGTAGACTATTTGACTATCTCTTAATAATATATTAAAAGTAAAAAAATGTGATTAAAAATCAAATTCACTTATGAAAACAAATGGACTGTTTGTAAGATTTATAGTAATTTAGATTTGAGTAATAGTTTTATTGTTAACCCCTTCTATTTTGTGATTCAAGTTCTGATCACATCTAAAGTTTTTTTTGTGTTTAATCTGTGATTAGTCAGTGATCAGTAATCAGTTAATTTTTAATCACAATTTTTTTACTTTTAATCTATTATTAAGAGATGGTCAAATAGTCTACGGTGGCTGTGATCCAGCTGTTTCCTTTCCTTTGCCTAAGTACGATTGTCCTCCGCTTCAGTGTCCCTAACCATTACTTTATGAGAACACTTTAAGCAAAACTTGTTTTCGTCCCAAAATTGACTGTTTTTGACAGATTTGATAAATAACTGTTTTTCACAATAAAATAAGAAATAAAACTTTAAAAAGAAATTTACTTCATTCACATTTTCGTTATGCCTTAAAACATAGTTCTTCTTTCTAAACTAAATAAAAAAAATATAAAGATTAATAATCTTGCAATGGTTTGGATATAAGTAGAGATGGGCAAACTATTTCACCTTGGGGGTGGGTATAGAGGGGTATTTTTCGGGACCATTTTCTGGCGATTTATCGCTAAATCCAGTTAAATCTGGTTAAAATTGTCCTAAATCCGGTTCCCGAAGCCCGAAAAAATTGTCTCCGCGGTTCGCGCGGCGATAGAGGGGGTAATTTCGTAAATCCTCCCTAAATTTTGTCGTTCGGATAGGGCAGGGGGCCTACCAAACCTCAATCTTAGGGGGGTATTTTGGCAAATTTTCAGCCTCAGGGGGTATTTTGCCCATCCCTGGATATAAGACTACGAGCGATATAATTCTATAATTCTTTAAATTGTGTGACGTCTGCTACATATCGAGAGGTTTTAGTATAAATAAAACAGACAGACCTTAAGAGAAGACCATAAATTTCTATTAACATGAGCATAGATACACAAAAGTAGCACTCTAATATTCATAGGTTTGTAATGTTATTTCTCTTGTCAGGCTCGTGTAGGAATTAATTTACTTTATACTCTACCTCGGCATAGCTATAAAGCCAAGCTCAGAAGTTTTGATAGACTTTGCAAAAACGTAGTGTGTGACGCGTTTGGTTAGATTTTAAGAAAGTGATTCTTAATCAATGTTTTAGTCCATTCAGTGACTTAATAATCACTTTTAGAAACACTAATGCTTGAACATATGAATTCTTTTTTGAATTAAAATATATAAATTTTTGATAAATTTTTGAATCATACCTAAAACCTATTTTTATTTCTAAAAGTGATTAATAAGTTTCTATGAAATTCATTCATAGTTTATATGATTTCAATTTAAATGAATATGAAATTGAATGGACTAAAACATTGATTACGAATCACTTTCTTAAAATCTAGCCAAACGCGTCACACACTACGTTTTTGGAAAGTCTATCAAAACTTCTGAGCTTGGCTTTATAGCTATGCCGAGGTAGACTTTATACTATTCCGAGCTATTCTCAGAGTTTAATATCTAGATGCCCTATTAGAGGTAGATAGTGCATGCAGGGTGGCTTGCATATAAAATTTGTCAAGTTTGAATGTTGAATGAAAGCCATTCTTACTAATCAATATTTAAGCTAGTCAATGTCTAGTTAAAACTAAGCTAGTTAAAACTAGACAAAGCTAGTTAAAACTAAAGAAACTATTAATAACATAGAAGTCATTTTATAGAAACTTATTAATCAATTTAGAAACATAAATATGCTACATTTATAAATAGGCTACAATAGGAAACATAGATACATGTATGTTTCATGTTGTATGTTTCAAAAAGTTATTAATAGTTTATTTTCTTTCAATAGGAATAAAATTGAAATTGACTAACTCTAACATTGAATTTTAAGACTCTTTCATTCAACATTCAAACTTGTTTAATTTTATATTCAAGCCCATCTGCACTACTGAATGTGCGAATTATTCATTAAGTTTTTGATTTTATTTCACAGAATTTTTTAGTCGTTGCGATTTGATTACTCTCCTCATCAGTAGAGACGCCGGAAAAGAGGAAATATTATATTATGAGTCATCACTGATAGCAATATCGGTCGCGTTTCTATGATTGTCTTATTTTGAAGATAAGGATGTGCTCTCCGTTTCATTTTTGGATAATAATTTCAATTAATAATCATTTGGAAAACTTTTGTAAAACAGAGGAAATTGTTGTGACATCTGTTCTCAATGAACATAAACTCAATTTATATATAGAATATTCTGAGAACTCAGACAAAAATAATCCATCAAATAATAAGCAAAATAAAGATAATTATCGATATAATGAATAACTCAATGAAAAATCGATAAATATAATGAATTTGTGAATCTTATTCAAGACATTAAAAAATTTTATTTAATTAAGAGAAATAGATTTTGAAAATCAGTGGACACAAAATTATGTGTATTTGCATTAAACTGTGTTTTGCTTTTTGTTGTCCTCCTGTGGCGGTCCTATTGCACAGGGGATGTAATATGGATTTTGTGGCGAATATAATTTTAACGCTTATCTGTTGGTTGCCTGGTACGATTCACGCCCTGTTTGTCATCTTTAGGAAAACTGATGTACAAACTATTATAGTCAACCGACAGGTTATTATCACAACTCAAGCGCCTCCACTGCCTCCTAATTATGCTCAACAATCTGTGCTGCATCAACATCCAACAATGTCAGCCCCTCCGTATTCTGTGACAGTGATGCCATCAGCCCCTCCTCCGCCATATAAGGAATAATTATAAAACCTATTCTTTACTCTAAACTTATTTTTTTATTTTAATAAATTTCTTTAAAGCTTTTTATTAACACTATTAATACTCAATATAATGCCTATTCATTAGTAATTATGTAAAAAATGTTAGCAAATAATTGAATTGCTTTATTGCAAGATATTTACCTCCAATTGAATGCACTCTTAAAAGATCTGAACCAGAATTTCAGATTAGGTTCTAATCATTAGATATTTATTGACGTAATTTATATGACATAAACATAAACACGTGTTTTGATTAAATAGTGTTTGTTTTTAATTGAATGTAAATATAATTATAATTATTTTAAGTATTGATATTTGAATAAAAATGAATAATTTGAAGCCACAAATCATTGAACAAATTGTTTCCTCTCATCTCTTATCGGACATCAAATGTATGGCAATTGACACCGATTTGAATCATATTTATTGTATCAATCAATTGAATCAATTAATTTCAATAGATATTAATAATTGTCAGGTAATATATCTTTTATTTTTTATCAAATTTTCAATTAATCAAACAATTATTTGACAATAATTTAGGCGAAGAAGTGTTGTGATGTGGGCTCTAATGATAATCTCTTTGATTGTATTTATATTGAGTTTTTGTCTGAAGAGAGAAGTGTTTGTATGTTCGCAACGAATGGAGATATTTATGTCTTCAATACTTTAAACAAAACCACTGAAACTGTGGGCACTCTCTCTGATGGCTTAGAATCAGTTGCTTTCAGTTTAGATCAAGAATTGATTGTTTTGTTGACTAAAAATAATTCATTGGTTTTAATGAATAAATTATTCGATGTTTTGACACAAAAAGATCTAAAGACTGAAGAATTTGGTTGCAATCCATCTGTTTCTGTGAATTGGGGCTCAAAATTGACTCAATTTCATGGCGAAGGAAAACGAGACGTTAGGACTCAAAAAGATGTTTGTTATTAAACTATTAATTATTAACTAATTATTAACTAATTATTTAAATATAATTTGATTAGAATTTCAAAACTTTTAGCGATTTTGACGATAAAAAGTCGGGTATCAGTTGGAGAGCCGATGGACTCTATTTTGTGACCTCTTTTTTCGATTTCAATTCGAGTAAATATTTATTAGAAAATTATTATTTTCTAAAAATTAACTTTAATTTAAAGAGTATCGCAAACTTCAAATCTGGAGCCGAGAGGGTGTACTTCAATACACGAGTGAACAGATTAATGGTTTGGAGCATTCAATTTCATGGAAACCTTCTGGAGCTCTGATCGCGAGCTCACAAATGCTTCCAAACAAACATATGATTGTCTTCATTGAAAAGAATGGTCTAAAACACCGGGAATTTGAGTTACCCTTCGCTGCAAACACTTTCAAATTGCAAACAATTTTGTGGTCAAATGATTCACAAATTCTGCTTATTTTGGGCACAAATACTAAACAAGAAATGTCTGAACAGATTCTTATGCTTTGGAGTCAATCCAATTATAAGTGGGATCTCAAACAATGTCTTCGTTTCAAAAAAGATTGGATTAAAAATACAATTTGGGATCCAATCGATGCGACTCTACTTCACGTTATGTTAAGTAATGGTCAATACATACGTTACCGCTGGAAATGGTCTGTAGATATGTCTGAAGGAATTGTTGGTGTCATAGATGGCAGACATCTGAAGCTAACAAACTTTGAACAGTCTGTTATTCCGCCCCCATTTTTCTCATATTCGTTTGACTTTGGATCAGAAATAAGTCAAATCTGTTTTTCAAACACTAAATTAGTTGTTATTCTTAGCGATCAAACAATTGTTTTATTCGACAAAAGTTCTAACATTTCTTCAAATAATTCAAAGAGTTTTTCAATTACTTACGAAAATTTCAACGAAGAAAATGAAGACATTTTTAATGATTATTATTATAATAAGTGTGAACTCATTTCTAATTTGACTAATATTATAGTCACTGAAACCGGTCTTATATTCGGTGATCACTCAAAACAGTTATTTTGTTTTAATTTTGCGATTGAATGTCAAAAACTTATCAAACTTTTTGATATTAATTTCAATGTTTTAGCCATTAATTGTTTGGATAATATATTAGGAATGGTATCAACTGATGGACAGCTATGGAAAGTTGATCTCAACAACAAATCTTTGAATCAATGGGTGGACAGAAACGGGAAAAATATAGTATTTCCTCAAAATTGTTATAGAATTGAATTATTTAATATCAATGAAAATATTTCATCGTTTGGTTTAACCGAAAATTTCAATCTCTATGCAGACAATGATATTCTTTCCCAAAATAATTGCAATTCATTTGTCAAATATAAAGAATCATTTCTTCTCTTCACAACAACTGATCATTTATTGCACAGTTGGCCACTAAATGACAATATCTTTGACGCAAACTATAATTATCAAAATTTTAAGCCCAGAAGTGTGGAAAGGGGTTCAAAGTTGATAACTACTACCTCTGATGGAAAGACAATCCTTCAGATGCCTCGCGGAAACATCGAAGCAATTTATCCAAGACTTTTGTTATTGGATTTGATCAAGCTCCATTTGGAAAGATTGAACTTCGATTTAGCTTTTGATCTCTTGAGAAGAAATCGGATTAATTTTAATGTTATCTATGATTATAACCCAAAGATATTCATAGAAAATATCAAATTATTTATTGAAAAGATTGCAAACAAAAGTATTGATTGGATTTGTCTTTTTCTCACCGATTTGTCAAATGAAGACTTTTATGCAAAAATCACTCAAACAAATGGACTCAAAGTCAGTAAATTCTGTTCAAACAAAGTTTGTGAACCGACCCATAAAACTGATTTAATTTGTGATTTAATGAGAAAAACTATGGATGACATGAATTCTGATAAATATTTAAATCCAATTCTTTTAACTTATATTAAAAAGACTGAATCCGAGACCGCAAACGCTTTAATCAGAATTAAATCTATTGAAGACTCTGTTCTTCGCGATAAAGCCATCAAATTCTTATTGTATTCGATAAATATAAACACATTATTGGATGAGGCGTTAGGTTCTTATGATTCACACATTTTTCTAATGATTGCCTCCAAATCACAAAAAGACCCAAAAGAATATTTGGCTCTTTTAGAAGAACTCAACAAAATTGAGTCAATAAACTATAAGTATTATAAAATCGATTTCTATTTAAAGAGATATAGAAAAGCTTTGATTCATATCTCCAAATGTGAACAACATTTTGAAGAGTGTCTCGATTTGATACGAAGCCATAGTTTATATCGAGATTCTGTTCTCTTATTTGAAAACAGTTCTAAAGAAAAGAGAATAAGAGTTTGGAAACTATACGCCGAATATCTTTTCGATAAAAAATATTTTGAAGAGTCGGCCATTGCTTTCAAAAGAAGTGAAGATTTTGTTAGTGCTGTTAAAGCCTATCAATTAAGTGGTAATTGGAGCGCAGCCATTGATTGTGCTGTTCGTTCTTCACATCTAATTAATATCCAAACATTGGCTCAAAATATGTCCAAACATTTGGTATCGATTGGCAAACATTTTGAGGCCTCTTATCTCTTACAGAACTACGCCAATGATTT
Organism: Achipteria coleoptrata; assembly: GCA_000988765.1. Classification (NCBI taxonomy): domain Eukaryota; kingdom Metazoa; phylum Arthropoda; class Arachnida; order Sarcoptiformes; family Achipteriidae; genus Achipteria; species Achipteria coleoptrata. The sequence goes on along the minus strand of LBFM01006072.1, from coordinate 1,833 downwards.
CACACAAAGTGTCGCTGTTTTAATCGATGGACACGAATGGGAACACGCACTCAGACTTATGGCCACTAATAGTAGTGACGATTTGTTAAATGAGTTGAAAAGTCAATTAATCCTTCACTTCGATTCGATGTCGAATTTGATAGACAAAAATTATGACATTCTATGGAAACACATGAATCGTTTGGAAATTGTTCGACAAAATCAAAGCCTAAGAAATTCAGAATTTAAAGGTTTTGAAACTTTTGACGATAAGTCAGATATTTATTCGGATACAAATAGTTATACCGAATCCAACTCTAGTAGCCATAAATCGTCTTCGAGTTCACTCGCGACCAAAAAGAGTAGAAAATCGATCAAAAAATCTGAAAAACGAAAATATATTTTAAAAGAGGGCTCTAATGATGAAGACATTCAACTTATTTTTGCCATCAAAGAGATTATCACAAATTCAGATCATATGAAAGAAGAGGTCTCTATTTTGATCAAAACTCTCTTCAATTTTAATCATTTTGAAAAATCAAAGAAAATACAGAAAGAATTCAATGTTTTATTAGATTTAATAAACAAAATAATTGAAGAAATTTGGTCTCAAAATGAAACCCAAGAATTAACACAAAAATATCGATTAAGCGGTAAATTGTATTAATTTTAATTTAATTCAAATCCATTTAATTGTTATTCTATTTTTTAAGACCCAGAACTAATAAAAGCGCCGGAATTAAGAAAAATTGATTGGATGTTAGCTCTGGTTTAATGTTAACAATATTTGATTTGATTTAAAATAATTAATAAAAATCTGTTTATTTTAAAGACTTGTAATTATATTTTTGATAAATACACTGAAAAAATAGTATCAGGTTATTGTCAAAAGATGCTTGCTCATTCACAACAATGTTGTTTTTATTGAAAAGCATTCATTCAGTGAAAGATAAGAGAAGTCTTGGATTCGACTTATAGTAAGTTTTATAAATGAGTTGATCTCCAGAATAGTTGGGCGGAGACTCAAAGAACTACTACTTCTGTGTTATATATCCATTGAATGTAATTCTTTTGACACTTCTATTACAAGAATTAGTCAAAAAGCAGAACAAATTGAAAAATAATTTGAGTTCGAGTTATTTTATTCTCAAAAAAGGGTAAAACTATTCAAAAATAAGCAAAAGTTTGTGTTAAAATCAAAATCAATGTCTGCTCTCAAAATAAATTATAAAATGAATCCTTTATTTTGAATTAATTGTTGAGTTTTTAAAAGTAATAAAATTCAAAATAAAGTTTAAAATTGAGCGCATAGTTAGCAGAGTTTAAGTGTAATATTTGGAAATGTTATCCACAAAATGTTTTGTTTTAATTTTTTTAATAAATGATTTGTCAATTTGTGAAGAATTAGAACATTTGGACAATTCGAGTGATTCGAGTGATTCGAGTGATCAAAATACTATAACCATCGGATTTTTGGGTTCATTCAAACATGGATTGACTCTGGGCAAACTTATTGCTGGAGCTATACCTTTAGCTATCGATCACATTAACAGGTATTTCAATATTATTTTATTTTATTTGTCTTTGATTTTGATTTTGATTTTTATATCTTTTACCAAACAGTGACCCAAACTTTTTACCGAATCACACATTAAAATTCAAAGGTAATATCTTATCGATACAAAAGGCTATTAAGACTTTTCTTACCATTTTTGAAGTGTAATCATATTTTTAAATATCAATCCCACAGAAATCTAATATACATTAAATTAATCTATTTATCAGAGAATATGCCTCTAATTATTAATTTATTAATTAATGTCCATTTTCGCCTAAATTGCAGTAAAAATGGCG
>LBFM01006027.1:0-17305 GCA_000988765.1 Achipteria coleoptrata | reverse complement strand
TCACTTTTGAACCAAAAGGACTTAAAAGAGTCTTTGGTTTCAATAAATTACAGTCTGTTCTCCAAATAACTTATTATATAAAATGTTATATTAAAACATAACTTCAAACCTATTGATAGTAATTATTAATTAAATACCAATAACTTTGATTTAAAGACTTCACTCTTTCTGTTTAATTGACCTTGTTATATCTCTTTGATTGACTTTAAAAGTCCTTCAAACATTCAATGCTCAATAGATGCTTGCTCAACTCAATTCAGTGTTCAATTCAATGTTAAACCAATTATAAACGGAAATCTACAGATACTTCAAACCATTCAGGTATTAAAACTTAAATATTATGATGTAAGAAAATATCTAGCATGATTAATTTGATATAATTTGTCTAAATGATATTTAAAAAAATAATAGAAATGTAAATAGGTAATACTGTACTATCAATATTATCGCTGCACTTTAACTGCAAAACGTATGATAAAAAGGATTACAATTGTTTGGCAAAAAGTGATTAGTAATTAGTGTTATAGTGTTTTGCATTGAATTAATAATAACTAATTGAATGAAATGAAAGTTAAAATTAAAAGATTATTATCATTAAAATGTGGAAATTGTTTGGCTATTAATTGGATTGAATATCAGTGATAGCACTCATAGGAGTGATAAGGCGTTGATTTGTGCCCTTTTTATCCCTATTTTCATATGAACTCTGTTTGAGTCAAATATGGATTCCGTCAAAAATAAAAGAAGTAATCGAAACAATAGAGACCAAGACTTTACTCCCGAAGACATCACTATTAATAGTAATAAATCAATGAGTGATTACAGTAAGAGTAGTGGCGAACCATCGATGAAGAGAGTAAAAGAGGGAATGGATTTGTTTGGCCGCACGGGTGGCGCATATATACCTCCGGCGAGACTAAGACTTATGCAAAAAGACATTACCGACAAAAACAGTGCTGAATATCAACGCATTTCTTGGGAAGCACTGAAGAAAAGCATTAATGGTTTGATAAATAAAGTAAACGTCGGAAACATTGCTATCATTGTTAGGGAACTCTTCAAAGAAAACCTCATCAGAGGAAGAGGTCTTCTCTGCCGGTCAGTAATCAGTGCACAGACAGCTTCTCCGACATTCACTCACGTCTACGCGGCTCTCGTAGCCATCACTAACACAAAGGTATGTCTAATGTCTTAATATTTAGATCTATAAATGTTTTGTTTATTTATTGTTTGGTTTTGTATTAAATAATTAGTTCCCAAAAATCGGAGAATTAATACTAAAACGACTGATAATTCAATTCCGAAAGAGTTACCGAAGAAATGACAAACAGGTGTGCATTACTTCGACCCGTTTTATCGCACATTTGGTTAATCAACAGGTGGTAAGTCTTCATATATTCTTCATTTAATGACACAAAATGTCAAAATTATTCAAACGATTGAAAAACGTTTAATTGAATGTTAGGCTCACGAAGTCGTGGCCTTAGAAATACTGACACTTCTTCTCGAAAATGCGACCAACGATTCGGTTGAGGTTTCGATCGCTTTCCTCAAAGAATGTGGCGCTAAATTAGAAGAACTCTCCCGAAGAGGTATCGCCGGTAAGTGATCTCATATTTGAAGAGAAGTTATTCTCAAAGTATATAAAAACAAAGAACTAATGGTTTGTCTAATTTGTTAGCGATATTCGAGAGATTGCGTAATATCTTACACGAGGGACAGTTGGATAAAAGGGTTCAATACATGATTGAAGTGATGTTTGCCATAAGAAAAGACAAATTCAAAGACCATCCGGCAGTGGCCCCAGAATTAGATCTGATCGAAGAGTCAGAACAGTTCACACATTTGATAACATTAGATGAACCCACAGATAGTGAGGACAAAATCAATGTCTTTCAATTTGATTCCAATTTTCAACAAAATGAAGACAAATACAAAGCAATCAAAAAAGAAATATTAGACGACGACACCACCGATGATGAAGAAGGAGATGATGGCTCTGATGATGATGACGACGAAGACCAGGACGAGAGTGAAGAAGAAGCTCCCGATTCGAGTAATATTGTGGACAACACTGAAACCACATTAAGAACTCTTCGTAGAGACATATATTTAACAATTCAGTCGTCACTAGACTTCGAGGAATGTGCGCACAAACTGCTAAAACTAGAGCTAAAACCGGGTCAGATCGTAGAGCTCTGCCATATGATTGTCGACTGTTGTGCACAACAGAGAACTTATATGAAATTTTATGGACTCTTAGCTCAAAGATTTTGTGCACTTAATTCTGAATATACGGAACCCTTTACTCAAATATTTAAGAGTTGTTACGACACAATACATCGATTTGAGACAAATAAACTCCGAAATGTGGCCAAACTTTTCGGACATTTGCTGATAACTGACGCCATTTCATGGGATGTCTTGTCTCACATTAAACTTAATGAAGAGGACACGACATCTTCGAGTCGGGTATTCATTAAAATTTTATTTCAAGAGTTGAGTGAATCCATGGGTTTGATTAAACTCAACCAACGAATCAAAGATCCGACACTACAGGAGGCGTTTGACGGTCTGTTCCCACGCGACGACCCAAGAAATACCAGATTTGCCATTAATTTCTTCACATCAATCGGTTTGGGAGGACTTACCGATGATTTAAGAGATCACTTAAAGGCAATCCCAAAGACTGTAATGCCTTTCACTGCGTCTGAAATAATTGAAAAACAAAAGAAAAGAAAGTCGAGTATCAAAAGTGACTCCGAATCAGATTCTTCAGAATCCAGTTCTAGCGATGAAAGTGAGTCCAGTTCTTCGAAGTCGTCGCCCACTACTCCCTCCTCTTCTTCGTCATCGTCTGAAAGGACCCACAAATTGTCAACAAAATCATCAAAACGTTCTCATCGGTCGTCACGTCATTCAGATTCTAAGAAAGACAAACGACACGAACCTAAGAGTAGTACCACTCGAAGACATACAGACAAGAAAATAAGTTCAAAAAGACGTAGAAGTGATCGATGAGTCCATTGACACCAATTTAATCATTTATTTTTCAATTTCTTTAGTTTATTATCTAATTATATATTCAGTAATTAAATGAATTTTTGTAACTATTATTAAAAAGTATTAAAACATTTCTATTGATTTGTTTTGTATTAATATTAAAATGTGACAAAATTTCAATTAAATGCCATTTCTTGGAGGCGGAGGATTGGGAACAACTCTTTTCATTTTTCTGGAGACAATAATTATTAATAAAACTAATAATAAATATAAGGAATGCGAACCTAAGCCCACACAACAATCAAAATGCAATCAATTGATTCAAACTTTTATTTATTATTTATAACTAAATTAAAGGACTATTCACTCAATTAATTGATATATTATATCATAATTTAAGATTAAAATTTTAAAAGTTACAAGGTTTCAAATTAGCCCATGTAAGTTTTGTCTAGGGCAAAATGTGTCAAAATGAAACTACCAAAAGAGACGGATCCAAAAGAATAAGTCTAATCTAAAAGTTTAGTATCGATAGTATTTAAAACGGTTTAAACTGTTTAGAAAAATGACAAATAATTGAATTTATTTAACAAATCATATAAGCTTGCTCATTTTTGACCAAAAATCGATGAAAATCTAATGTTTTTTAAGTGAAATAATTAAAAATGAAGCTGTATCTTTTATTAATGGCACAAATATTCACTTTACAATTAAATTTTAATATATCTAAAATATATAATTAAAATTGGATTAGGTTCTCTGTGTGTTCAAGGCTTATCAAGGTAGATTATTACACTAGACCAAAAATATTATTATAGACAAAAAATATATTTTAAATATGGCTTAGAAATGGCCTCTAAATACTGAATAATCTAGATAAAACGCATAAAATCAATCCAATAAATTGAATTCACATTTATAAAGCTAGAAAACTTGATCTTGTTCATTTTAATTAGTAAACTTGCAATAAAATGGTTCGTCAAATGGAAAAGTGAGGATAGCTTTGAAGGTCTGTAACTTTAATTTTAATCTCAAATTATGATATAATATATCCATTAATTGAGTGAATAGTCCTTTAATTTAGTTATAAATAATGAAATAAAGTTTTAATCAATTAATTGTATTTTCATTTAGTGTGAGCTTAGGTTCGCAATAAATACCTGTGTTTCCAAACATATCTGGGGGTATGTGTTAACATTTGGAGCTCTTCTCTGTCAGGTCCCGAACCTTTGAAAATATTTTGTCCTTCAATTCGGTGCTGAATCTTAAGAACAGATTCCTCTTCTTTGAGGTCATCATATGATTCCGGAATTGGCTTTAATTATAAAAATTTATATTAAATTATAAATTAAATACTTATAATTCAAAGACATTTCATTACTCTCGAGTGTTCATAAGGAAAGGGTTGAGTCGAATGCCAACAAACAATAGTCTGTCCATCGTTTGTAACCGTAATTCTGTTATTTTCAAAATAGTTTAATATTTGAGTCAATCATTTAATTAATTAAATCAAATACTTTGCATCAGAGGAACCCTTTGATGACAACAAACGACTTGAATATAAGCATTGGATTAATGGTCGCGAATAGACTTCAAATAATTTTATTTTATTTAACATTTTTCTAACAAATCTTGATTTAAGAAACTATTAATAAATATCAATCAGATTTGGAGCACATCATATGATAACAGAGATTTGGGATCAAAATTAAAGTCACTTTTAATGCTTTTAAACAATAAGTGATCAAAAATGTTGTCATATGTTGTCATAGAAAAGATTATAATTGAATATTTGGCGCTCAGTTTGATATATGTTAGATGAAAAACAGCTCAGAATAGCATTCAGTCCTTAGTTTTAGACATTTGAAAATAGTTTTTAGAGCATAGCTTTGGTTTATTTGATAGGAATCGGAAAACTAAATGTATTTATAATGTATTGGATATAAATTAAAGTATAATTTTAATGTAATTAATGATTGTTTTGTGATTTGCGGATAATTTGTTACAATAATCGATAAAAATGAGTGTATCAGACAAATAGAGACAGAGGCTGTGCAGACAGTGTGTTGTGGTGTTCTGTCGAGTCAACAACCTTTAAACTTAGTTCAACTTTAGCTTATAAAACATTAGGTGATCAGAAGAACGGCCAACAGTCCAATTGAAGCGGCGATAACGATGGCAAAGCCCGTGAACTTAGCTTAGCTAAAGTGCTGCCAATATCTGAGTATCTGTGCGTTTGGCTAAACGCCACCCAAACCCGGTTTTGATTCGATGTTGAGAGCGTGTAGTTGGGATGACGCCCTCCAGGGTTCGTCTCATAACAGCCTGCAGAACCACTTTCACTGTTATTTGCAAACTTGAAACTGATTGATGAAGGGTGATTAAATTCTAAACACCGATTCTGTTGTCTCATCACATCATAAATGTTGTCACTCCTCATGAGTGAAGTCCAAACAGATCTAAAAGTTTTTAAAAACTTTTGTATTAAAAATGTGGTTTAAATTATTTATAAATTATTTCTCATTTCAATTGGTTTTGATATTCATTTGAATTCTTATATGAATTCAAAACAATTTTGTGAACTATTTTTCAGTGATTTCTATTGAAAAATAGAAATATTTCTTAAGAAAACAATTATTCAATCAATTCTTTGATTAACAAATTATTGGCTTAAAAATGATTTCAAGTGACAAAGATTTACAACTTTTGAGTTCATTGCCTCAAAACGACTCAGAAACTGATAGAAAGGATTTGAAAATTGGTATGAATTTTGAATAATTTTTGAAACCTTTTCTTAACTCAAAAAACTATTTGTTTTATTTTCCTTTGAATTTTTGGGGGGTTTTCTTGTTTTTAAACATTTAATATATTTTATTAAATCATTTTAAGGAAAAAATTTTTTTTTTAATGAATAACTTTAAATAATTGATACGAATTTGAGTGTTATATGCGGTCAATAACGATGAAAAATTAGTGCGATTTATTTAAATTAAATTTAAATCACCTAATTAATTTATGTAATTTTAATATTTCGCATCACTAGCGGTCAATGAACTTATGATATGATGACTCGTTTTCGCAATTTCCGAAACAATTTCCGCAATTTAGGGGTCATTTTTGCTGATTTCCCGCTCTTAAATGCATTTATATCATATTTAGGCTAATTTAAACTGTATTTAACCGCCATATTTACTGCTATTTAGCCGGAAAATGGCCACTTCCGGTGCCGCCATCTTGGACTCCCGGTCGTAATTGTCCCCCTACCTATTCCCCTCCCCCTCCTAGAAAATTTTGGGAAAATTGGACCTATTCCCCCGGCTGATCCCCCCTGAAATCGGTGAGCTTGATGATGTGTGGCATACACTCTTCCAACACATTTTGATTGTGCAAAAATCGATCCAATGGAGAGGGAGTGCTAACAGTTATATAAACCTACATTCGCTAAACTATATCATGAATGGGGTGAATGAACGACAACTTTTTCTAGGTCAAGCTGTATATGCTGTGCCTGTGCTATGCTTAAGCTTTCCCTTAGCTATACGAGAGCTAACATACATTATACAAGAGTGTTATGCCAGTGCCAGTACTCTCTGTATTCTGCAGTTTTTCTGAATGCATTGCTATGTATTGTCGGCGAAACTCCTTTTGCTGTTTGCTATCAAAAATCAAAGCATAAGAATGTTAGGGCTCTTACATGAACTCAAACATCAATTGTGATGACTCCTCCTTCACCTCATTTCCAAAATTTTGATAAACAATTATTTAAGAATATATTTCTCTCGCTTTCAATCTTTAAAATATTCACAATTTTTTCATTAATATAATTCATTTATACTATGAATCACTAAATTCTTCAGTCATTGTGTTATGGATTTTAATTGAAATTCACTCTCAAATTAAATACAAATTATTAAATAACTGCAAACTTATAATTTTGATTTGAATTATTTGTTAAATAAATTTACCATTCAAAGTATAATCAATTATAATCAATAATCAATTATAATTGATTCTCAAAATCAATTGCTAGAGCATTTAATTGATTATTTATTTATTTTTCACATTTAAAAAATCCGATAAAAATTTGAATCATTTTTCTCTCTATCGCTTAGAAATTAAAATTATCTAGCATAAGATTTATCATAATGAATTGCACTTGAAATAACTCAATGATATAAACTAGAAAAGCAAAAACCTGCTCATTTTCATTTTCATTAGTCTAAGATTTGAATTTTTATTTAATTTCTTCAAATATTTTCATTTCGTTTCATTAAAAAAATTGTTGTTTTTTTTGTTGTAAACAAGTATTACATAACTTTTGAGAAAAATAATACAAACATAGCTTTGTTTTGGATTATTATTTATTAAAAGAGATATTTATTTAAATGATATGTTTCTTATGTTTCAAATAATATGTGTTTTCTTAAAAGTAGAGAATTAAATAAAATAAAAGAAAACAAAAAATACTATAATTTTCTGTTGATTACCAAAGTTGGCAAAGAGTGAGAGTGAGTGAAGAAAAACGAAGCAAATCGTTTGGATTAGTTTTTTTTATGTGAAGTGATGTTTTAGGTCGGGTCGAGATGTGAACAACCGGTTGACCGTTAATATTATGGCATACTTTCGTTTTGCAATATCTATACGTATAATACGTTATATCGCAGACAGAAAGTGAAAGGAAAAACTTACAACAGTTCCCCATTTATGTAATAATGATATTATCAATTGGTTTCTATGATAGTGTACAGACCCTGTTATACTTATTCTGTCCCATTGAACTACTAAGATGTTCAGATTTAAAGCCCCCAAATATTATATGACCAAATCAATAGCCAAATCCTTATAATATGTTTGCTTTTTGTTTTTATTATACAATCATTTTATTCATTAGATTTTACATTCAATTAATCTCTTTTTTATTCAATTCATTATAAAAATGATATGTTATTTGAAATTTGTTTTTCATTGAAAATAATTTAAAGATAAAAATGAATTATTATTTTTCAAATTTATTTCCCATTTTTTATGATTTATTAAAATTCAAATTTTAATTTATTCTATGATTTTTCGCTCCAATCTTCCAAATAAAAAGGATTTTTTGATTGTATCTGATTTTTGCAAATATATTTCAATTAACTTTCATATGAATTCAATTTTTAAAAAATTCTAAATTCACTATAAATTTGAATATTACTGAAAACTAGTGTTTAATTTCATTAAAATTAATTGCTTTAGATTTCATTAAATCAAAGAATAATATAATATTTAGTTTGACATTAATTCTGAGTTTAGTTTACTTTTGTATTATTATTTACTATTTGTAATAAATAGTGGAAAAGTATTCACATTTGATGTGTTCACTCATCTGCACTCTTAATTCTTTTGAATTAATTTACTTTCAATTAGTAATGTATTCTGTGTTCCAAAGAATAATTCTTTGGCACCAAAAGAATTTTTGTTATGATAACCAAAAATGAGAGATCTCTTCCGCATTTCAATTCATTGCTATCATTATTATTATATACATACCATTTGAAGTGTAAATGTGTTCTAATATTACGATATTATAACTTATTTTATCGTTGAGTTCTACTTAGATATTATTGTCAACACATCCATAGTTTGCAATCAATTATATCAGGAAAAATGTATCCGTTTTAAGTCAAAAGCCTTTTGAGAATATCTTTTTCTGCGATAATATCTAATTTAAATTATAACAATTGTTTTTAATATTAAATTATTATAAACAAGGATAATTTAATTTAAAAGTTTCGTCAAAAATTCCAATGAATTGTTTCGCAAATAATTATTAAAATTTAAAGACAAAAAGAAATGATATATTTTTTGGTATTGAAACCTAATTTAATGATTGAATAATTGTTTTTTATCTGAGAAAAGGTAATCAAATAAAAGATTAATTAATCATTAAATTATTGAATAATTTTGTAATTTATTAATTTCAAAGTTGTCTTTTGTTTTTGTTGTTTTCTTAGAGTTTTTTGTTGCCATTTTGTAATATTAGTTAAATTAGTTAAACATAAGTAATAACAAAATTAATGAACTATCAGTTGAGACAATTTTTTGCTCTGTTATGTGTTGTGTTGTGTTGTGTGCGGAGGTTGTAATAAATGGAAGGATAATATAAATAATGAATTAATGCTTTTATTATTTGTGTCTATTGGAAAATGAACACAAACGTGAAAAATTGGGAACACAGGGCATTGACAGACAAATAGGTCAGCACAAAGTTGAGATGCGATGCCGAGCACTAGTTATGCAATGCCTATGACTATCACTTCTGCGCCGTTTGGCAATAGATTAAGAGTTTTATATTACTTTCGATTTTTAGTTTTATTTTTAATTTTTCTTTACTTTTCTTTACTCTTTCATTACTCTTAACTCTTTTAAAAAACTGATTAAATCTTAAGATTAAATGAGTTAATAATCGAAAAGTTGTTATTTTACTTTGAATTTTGTTTGAATTGAATTTTAATTTATTTAATTAATCAAAAAATTAACGCACAGTATATGAAAATTAGATCGAAAAGAGCTTTAAGACAAAGATTTATAAATGTTTTGATTTCATATTATAAGAACCACTAATTTAAGGCAGTGTTTAAAATATCAATAATCTGTTCTGATTTTTAGAAAAGTTAGTTTCCCTAACATTTTCGCTCAGCTATTGATCTGAAATAATACTTTCTTCGATTGATTTAAGCATTTGTTTCATGTCTTCGAATTCAGCCAATAGTTGTCTTCTTTCGGTTTGCATGTCTTCCAATTGATGGCTGAGCTCTAAGTGATCGCTACGATTACATTCTTTGCCAATTTCTGTGTCATTACTCTCTCCTCTCTGTTCTAATTCAAGTTTAACTCTATTATACAAAGTCTCCAGATTTTGATACTTTGTTAGAATGAGTAGATTTTTATCTCTTTCTGATTGCAGTTCATTTTGAACCCGCAATAACTCTGCCCTCAGTTCTGAGATTTGGATTTGAAGATGTCTTTCGTATTCGGAATCTCTTTGCGATTGATTTTCAGTGCCTTTTGCTTTAATTTCGTTAATACAAGAGCCGATACACTGTTCTAACGATTGCTTAAGTATTTCGTTTTCTTTTTCTAAAGTCTGTATTCGTTGTTCGAGTTCTTTGTGTCCGTTTAGTCGAGTGCTGTCTTCCAATAATTTTCTCCTCAATTCAGAGCAGTTACTCTTTTCAATCGATAGTTCCGTTTGAAGTTTTTCTATTAAATTTGTTATTTCGTCACTAATTCTCTTTCCACTCGAGTGATGATTAACTAATTGGTTGTGTTTTTTGACACTTTTTTCTTTGAAATTTGAGTCCGACTGAGAAAAACCGTTGCTTTCGTTATAGCTTTGCGTAACGTTTGTCCTCTCGATTGAAGTCTTTAAAGCTATTGAAGTATTGATTAAACTGTTCTCAATATTATTATTATTATTATGATTACCACTAATTTGATTGTTTGTCAATTTTCTAAGCCGTTCCGTTTGGAACTGTAATGACTCGATATGAGTTTGTTGTAGAGCCACCACTTCCTCTAACTTTTTGATCTCCTGTTGTGCCTCTTCTAATAAATTATATGCAAATGAAGGTAAAGATGGAGTACTGGTCTTTTGCTTTGAATAATGAGAATTCGTGCCCACATTAATACTGGATTCCGGGCGTCTGTTTAAAACCAGAGCTGAAGAACTTCTCGGGTGTCTAAAAGCCGTTCCCAAACCGCTATCAGTTCTCGATCTTATGTTAGAGTAAGCACTTCCTGAACTTCTTTTATAAAATTCTGAGTCTAACTGAGTCTTCATAACCAAAGTCTTGTCCCGGAGCCGCACGTTTTCTCTGTCCAATTGGACTAACCTCTGTTGCAAATCATAAATCAATTCTTCCAAATCTATTTCTCTTCTGGTCTTTTCTCTGTCCAAAAGCCTTTTCTTTTCATTCAATAATCGCATCAGTTTTGCGTTCAGGTATTTCATCTGATTTTCAGTATTATTCGCCTCCTTTTTCAGTTCCTGGTGCTCGTCTTTGAGGCGGAAAAATTTATCTTCTAATTCATCCCTAAATAGATTTGTTTGACTCGTACTCATCGTTAGCACAGTTGTCGATAAATTTAATCCTTTATTCTTTTGGGTTAACATCTTTTTTCTTCAAAGACAATACATTCAGTTATTTTTGAAAAGAGTTATTTACAAAATGAAATTGTTTTGTGAATAGACTTCATTGAGATTATTAGAGTATACATAAAAATTTTATAAAAACATTTCAATTAAGATCTCATATTTTCATAGCTTTGATGAGAAGATGACTGTAATGTTGTCTTTCCGGCAACCAATTGATGTGCAACACATTTGCTCTACATTTTTGGGTCTCACAATTGAAGCCATTCTTTATTTGAATAGTTTTTTGATCGCAAAATGTGATCACTATTTAGCCTCAGATTAAAAACTTGATTAAAATAAACACAAAACTAAATAATTTTTAATTAACTCTTTTGGAGAAAATAGTGTTTTTTCTCTTAAATTTAAAGCTTAACTTTTGATTCTTACAAAACAATACATACATTAAACTCCATTTGTCTCTAAGGAGATAATGTTTGCAATGTTTTTCGGACGCATTATTTCTATGGTTACTAAATATGATTAATATTTGTATCGATATATAAAGTACAGAATGAAAAGTTTGTGTTGGCTGTCGGTGTGTTATCCCAGTCTTTATTTTTGTCGGTCGTTGTCCTAATAGGCAAAAAAATATCAACTCTTGTCGTCTTTGCTGTCGATCTCTAAGCGGAAGACTAAAAGTGAAATTCGTTTGATTTGAATAAAAAAGTATATCTAAAAATTCAAATAATAGGGACTGACTATTAGGGAGGGTTACATATATTTCTGTACATATAAAGAGTTCCTGACTTTTCCTTTTTTTGATGGTAACAAAAAACTGATGATTGGAGTAGACGTATAAATCAAATAAGTCTACCCTTTAATAGGTCTGCAAAATGTGTCTGAATGTGTCTGTACTGCACTGTCGGGACTAAGCTTTAATATTTTGCTTTTGCGGGTTAAATATGAATGTTTGGAAAGGCTTTCTCGGGTCAAAAGGAGGGCATCCACTTTATTAATTGTATGTGTATTCAGATTTGTGCTGATATTCTGAGCTTTAAATTTTTATTGAATGAAATCCCTGTTGCGCTCAATATTCAGGCGAAGTTCATAATATGAGTATTGAATAGATATAACGGCACAGTCATACCAGTGCTCATTGATATTGTAGTTTACTATTCGTTACGATATGTGTTATGTCGAGTTGTTTTTATCCGCGAATCGTTGGGAAAGGGTTTCTGGGTCATCGGTCGTTGACCCTCGTCATCGCTATGACTGTGCGCTTGCGTTGGCACCACCACTACTGCGAGACCTCATTCTCGCGAAAGGGAAAGTTCTGGAGTAGACTTGACTGATAAAACTACTTTCAAAACTAATATCAAATATAATGTGAACTAATTTTTACTTATTATTACATTTCCAATGAATTTTCAAATATTTGATTTGATTTACCATTAATTCAATAAAATATACGTTAAATAAATGTTTGAATTGAATTCATTGAAAACATTTTATCTATAAATAAAACAAATTATTGAAAAATATTTAATAAATAAGAGCAGAACAGTAGAGGTGATCGGACTCAACAGAGAGGCAAAGGAACAGCTCATCTCTTTGGAAATTGATAGCATAGCTCAGTGTAGGCTCTAATTATAGACTTTCGTAGAAAAATGATAAATTATATTATGAGATCCTCTTTTAAAAGTCCAGCCATTTTTCAATTCCCGTAAACTTATAAATATGTTGGTGGAACATTTGAGGGCACTCCTCATTTAATTTTAAAGTTAAATACAATTTTTATTTAAAATATATGTTTTAAAATCAAAATATAATACAGAAATAATTAGAACTTTTATCATACATTTATGGGTAAAATATTTGTTCATTCGATTGAATTCATTGGAAAATTTATTGAAACCTTAAACTAAATTTCCATTATTTTAGTATTAAATTTGTTGTTTAAAAGAGAAATGAAAAAAATCTCATTCTTTAATAAAATAAAAAGGTATTAAAAACTCACTTTCACTGTCCCTTAAAGGAAAACTAGTGAATGTTGTTTTGGGATCATTATCAGGACAGGCGTTCAATGAACTGTTACCCTCGACTGGTAACTGGTTTTTAATAAATATTGTAAAATGTGTTAAATGTGTTAGTGTTACGATTCATTAATACATTCACTTTCAATGGATGTGTTGTTGCAAAACAATATCAAACATTTGACTCGATTTTTGAGTGTTTTCTCTCTCTTTCGAAAAAACTGTTTATTCTTTAGCTTTACTTTTGATTTGAAAGTGAACTCAAGAAATGCTCGAAAGTGTTATAAAAACCTCTGCATTAGAGTTGAAGGCATTCCACTATTTAGCTGAAGATTATATAATCGTTACGACAATTTCAAAACTAAATAGTAATACAGTTGGACCCGTTAATAAGCCAGGTCCGCCAAAGTATTATACTTATATCCGGGTTTAGCTTATTAACGGGTAAATTTCATGTAAATTAAGCATTTGGTGCACAAACTTCCTGTTTATATTAGGGTTTCACCTATTGTCGGGTCGAACTGTAATAATCAAAACATTTGATTTAATTGATTACTACTTTTTATTATTTATATAATTTAATTAACAATTGAGTCAATTTCTCAGTCGTTACTGATTTTATAATATATTAATAAATAAATGGATAACAAAATCAAAATTCTTGAGATAACTCTGAGAGCGATAACATATTGGAGTAAAGTCTAATTTTTTCCGATAAATGCCATTCATATTATTATCAACAGATCAATGTATCAATAGATTTGTAATAAATAAACAAATGAGTAATAGTCTATCGCTGATAGAGTAATCCATCACAAATCACAATCAGACAAATAGCTCTTAAATTCAGTTAAACTTTGATTGATTAATGTTCACTGAAAAACAGTGTTCACTCGATAAGAATGAAAAAGTTTTATATTTCATAAACACTTCGGAATATTTGATTTATATTCTAATTAATTGTCGATTGTTTTAGGACTCGATTGGTTGCCATCTATTTTAACATTATTTTAGTCTATTTTTCAGTTTTATTACTCTTTTGTCTCAATTATTCAAATAATTTTGAAAATTTTTAAAAACTAAATTATAATTAATTCAATTATGGATTGGAATTCAATTGAATATATATTTAAAATTTAATTTCATTGATAATTACGTAAACTATAAGCAGTTGTGAACATATCAATAAACAAGTAAATTTATTTTTTATTACTAGTAGTAAATTATGATTTTCAAATTTGAAAAATAGTTATGAATACGCCCTTTAAGTAGGGTAAAATTTACATAAATCAAAAGCCAAGATGATTACTCTCAATCGAAGTATTCAATATTACGCAAACGGTTTAAAACAAGCATTTCTTATATATATTACTCAGCGATCAACAAAAAATCATTAGTTATTAGTTAAATGTTTAAATAAATTAGAATTTATTATAATGAACTAGATTACAATTATCTCGTTAGTTTTCTAGGATATTAAATTAATAGTAAATATATCGTAAATATTAAGTGAATTAATTTCTGAATAAAAAAGAGATTTTGCAATTGTAGATGAAAAATAAATTTGATAGATCCTGATAAATATACTCCTAAGTAATTACAAAATTGATTGGAAAATGCCATCGAAATCCAATTTGAAGTCCTGCTATTTTAGTAAGAAATGCGTTCATCAGATGGTGTGCTTATACTTAAAGTATAACATTTGCTCTCAATTTTAAATTTTGTATTAAAATTGTTTGCAATGCTTTTAAGTAATGCAGTGAAGTATTATTTACGGCATTTGTTGTGATCCATCAAATGAAACATTTCTGTCAATCAAATTAAAGTTAACTAATTTTCTGTAATTAATTTAACGACTGATTATTTAATTGATTTTTGTAATCAAAAATATATTTGACTTTTGTTAACAGAAATAAATGAGCTATCTCTAATTGTTTTAAAAATGGTTTAATATTTTTTAAATTGAACTTAATAACTATTGGTTTTTGTGCTGATTAAGGTGCATATGATAGTAAATGATACTAGGCACTATAGACTAATATGATAGTAGGTTTGTTAAACTATGCTATTTAATGATAAATTGTCTGAATTGGTAACAGATAATCAATAAACGAATGCAATGATCTCCGAACTCATTTCAAATAACTTCCGGTTTTAGACTCAAGTTATGCTCTCATTGACTCATTTAAACCCTAATCAAAAGTTAACTAAACTTTTCAATAAATAATTTTCAAATTTATAAAAATCTTTATTGATTTAAATAAATATTTATTAATCTTATATACAATACAATAAAGTATATAACAAATTATTATTCCGATTACAGTTATAACCGATTGATTTCATTTAGTTTATTAGAGTTTTATGAACTCCAATTTATACATAATTTAAACTTTTTGGGACTCAGAAATGAAGGTTCATGTTAGGTTCAAGTTATGTGGAAAATCAAGATAGGAAGTACTAAACTTATAGGCCGGGACCCATCACTTTAAGTTTGGAGAGAATTTAAGATACGAGTGTTTAAAATAGAAGATTTGACAGCAGTTGAATTCCACGAACATTTTGAAACCAATAACAAGCAACACGTCATCATTTATTTAACATGTTTAAATGAGTTTCATAATCACATGTAGAACAGATAATTTGTTTGATCAACAACTCAAATATTACCTATTTGGTTTGCTCGTCAAATATCAGCTCTTATTTTTGAGATGAGTAACATTTGTCAGACCCATTCTAATGAACCCAAACATTACAATATTTATGGTTTTGAATAAATCTGTTATTTTTGTTATAAAAATTAGTGTAAAACGGAGTTTTCCGAACCGAACCGACTTTTAACCGAAATTTTTGGTCAAAACCGAAATAATTTCCATCTCTAATAAAAATAAAGTTTAATGATTCTAAAGCGTAGACTTATTTATAAAATGTTGAGTATAGCTAGGTTAAATATTAGATACACATTTTAAAATCTTTGTACATTAATTTGATATTTGAATTATCAGAGATCTCTATCAAAGATAGTTTTTTGGAATAATTTATGAATAGTTGTTACGTCCGGTTGATTCCGGACACTATCTGTTGTTTACTTTATTTGGAAGTTTTTGAATCTTTTTGTGTTTAGTTATCATTCAATCATTTGATTTGTTGACTCGAAAATGGATTTCAAACGAAAAGATTTCAGTGAAATAAATAACAGAAATCTGAGATAAAATTCAAATGACGTTAAAAATCATTTGATATTTGATTGTTTGGTATTTATTTAGTAAATCCAGTGAAGACATGTATTTGACCAGAACTAAGTTGAACTACCAAACTCAGTTACCAAACAAAGCATTTGTCCTCTTACGTGATTAATGAGAGCAGAGATGGCGCTCCCATACAACAAATAAAGATTATTAAAGCGAAAGGTTATGTACTTTTGATGTAATATAAATTGTGTGCCTCTAATGGTTGTCCTTGAACCTGAAAATGAACTGAAAATATGTTCACCAAAATTGCCATCAATGTCATGGCCATCCTTTATGTTGATCGTAATCAAGTGCACCGCTTCCATAACTAAAAGCACACATAATATATATTACCTGAGCAGAGCCTCTCCCCAATCTTTCTATTACTCTTCGCTAAACATATTCTCTGAAATTCATATATCATTCTTACGTGACTTCAATCCCTATTATTATATAAGGCTTTACACAAAAGGTTTAAAAGTTATTTGGATCTAAAAGTTTGAAATATTGATATGGCATACAAATTGACACCAACGACGGGCACAGCACAGCTGCCACTACTCTAAATCAGAACACTTTCATTGTCACCTTTTTTCTAGATTTTGTACCTTTTCCTAAGTTATCAGACTTTGCTATCACTGCCTATGTGTTAGCGATGTTTCTCCAAGTTCTTCACCGAACGGGTTAAAGGACTTATTGATTGACAAAGGGTCAATGGCACACACAAGAGGAATGACCGCTTTCTTTGTCACTCTTTTATCAGTCAGAATTTCTTAGCCAAGAATTTATTCGTTCACTTATTTGTGTTTATTTTGTTATATAAAATAAACACATTTCCAACAAAACTAAAGTCGAAGCGAATAAATGGATTTTTTTACAGAAAACCCAAAGTTTGCCATTATTTTTGGAAATTAAATCACTTA
>LBFM01005997.1:10987-21819 GCA_000988765.1 Achipteria coleoptrata | reverse complement strand
AAAATTAATTCATTAACTTTTAGACAAAAATAATACTATAATATAATATATGACATGAAATAAAATGTGAAATAGAGCTGAAGTTTGATATAAATCGGGGAATGTTTGGTTTGAGACCTAATTTAACTTTGAAATGGAGTTATAGTGATATAATGATATTAATGCTATTTATTTGCATTAAATGATTTGATGGACGACCAACTCTTATGATATATGGCACTAATGACTGAATAAATTAGACATTTGTAGCCAATAAGAGTCAACATTAAGATCACTGGATTGGACTGGTTTTCATATAAAAACTAATATATTTATTATTCTCTGACCTAACGACTGGACAACATATAAATCATAGACCAAATGTTATGTAATGATAAACAAATGAATTAACCCATTTTTGTTGGGCTTAGAATTATGGCCTAAAAGGGACGACATATTCAGTGAAAAACAAGAAATGTGTTATTAGAGTCAAATCAAAGCTAATGGAAATATATTCGTTTCAATGAAATGCCTTTCACTGTAATATAATTGAGTGAATCATTTTCACCAATTATTCTGAGACTAATTAACAGCTAATCTAAGACTTGGCTCACAATTGAAAGACTTGAAGAATGAAAAAAAGGTTTTCTGGTTTTTTTCGTCCAAATAATAGATAAGAAGACAATGGAAGGCATACGAGTCATATGAGTTGATTAAAAAAGTGGAACCAACCGCCAGTCTGTTAGCAGTAGTAGTAGTCAAGTGATGTAAGTTGTGATCAATTGATATCGAACTCATATATCGTGTGCCGACAAAAACCCTGTATAAAAGTCGGGCTGAGATTCTTGTCGTTACAATTCGTCACAAAATAGTTAAGATTTATATTATTGTCGGCACAAAAGAAAGAGATAGAGAACTGCTATTATGTGTAATTCGCTTTTTAGTTAATGAAGTGCTTCTTTTCCTTTGTCTGTGTGTCCGACCATTAGATAAATTGTCTTCACATACAAACGGAACTATAATATTGTATTAAATTTATTTTCAAATTCCTATAAATTATTTGATCGACAATTTTCAAATCCGACAATTGTTTTATGGACTAAAATGTGGTCTTTTACTGAAATGTCACACATTTACAGAACCTTATATTTTATTACAATTGATTACATGAGAAAAGTTCTGAAATCATCAATCATTTCACTTATAAATCTATTAGACTCAGAGATCTATGAGATTCCTAGTATTGAATCGATAGACTCTTTAATCAATAAATACGATTTATAACTATATTTTTCATACAAATTATTATGATATCAGTCCTACAGTTTGATGACAGTCTACTGAAACCCATACATAAGTCAAATCTTGGCTCTTATTTTTTGTAAACAAATTTTTTCTCTTTAATTTTATGGCAATAATTCATTTTAAAAGAATGTTTAGTTAACAAAATTAAGCTCAAAGTGATTAAAATAGAGAGACTCTAGAAAACAGTACCCAATAAATCAAAGTTACCAATCACATTTGAGAATTGACTGAATTTCTAAGAAATTTCCAGATTAATTGCATCTATCAATCAAATCAAATGAGAGCTAATAACAACTTATCGTCGATTCATTGCCAAAAAAATCGATTAACATTTTTGTGGAATATATGTTTGGTTTTGCTTTTAATTAAATATTGAACAAGGTTATTAATATTAAATTACTCCATCGAAGCACAGATTATAATAGGTTTAGCTTTAAGTAAAGTCATTATTTTTAAGTATCACTCAAAAAGTATATATACTTTGGTCTAAATTTCTAGGAAATTGAGAAAACCTCTAAATAACCCTTAAATAAAGTGTTGAATAACTTTTTAAAGTTATAAATCTCTGCGAATCCCTTCTAAAAGACAAAAAATGTTATAAAAAATATAACTTTCCTTCAATTGTCAGTTTGTGTCCTCAGATTTTTTTACTTTTTCTTTAGAACAGAATTATGTTTTCTCATGGCTTTTGTGGGCTTATAGTAAAACTCAGTTAATATCTGTATTACATTACTCTCTGGCCTTTCTTCTAAAAATATTGTGTGTCACGAGTTGTGTCCCAACGGATCAAAGTTAGAAATACTTTAGTTATTAAGAGTCTGTGGATATAATTCTATACTTTTTGTGCGATTATTATCTTTTTCTAATAAATTATAGACAGAAAAAAGAAATGAAAATGTGATTCAATTGTAAAAATAAAAGCACTAATAATATGTCTATAGATATGTCTATTGAATTAGTATCTAATATATGATTAAACCCTGGATATAGTGATACAAAACGATGAAGATAATACAAGATTGAGTAAACTAGTTTCCTTATCATTTAGAAGTTTTTTCAGATAAAATGACAATCTTATGAATGACTTCCTTCTTATTCATATATCTTTAGATTTATATTCTGAGTAAATATGAATAACAAAAGAGAGAAATTATCGAATCGTAAATCAAACATTACATATGAATCTAAAGTAAGAGTGTTTATAATTTTGTTTCAGTATATGTGTGTAAATATAGTCCAATAGATGAGTTCATAAACAACAAAAGTTCGGGTAAAACAAAGCTCTGTTCAGACATTAGATAATAGAGAATATTATTCATTGTTAGCGAATCAGACCAAAAGTGATGTCACGTCTGCTGAATAACGAGTATAAATAGTGATTGAATTCTTGTTTTTCATCACAGAGTATAGAATATGACAACAGAGAAAAAATGAGTTTCAATATTGTGTTAATGACATATTCAATATCACTGTTGGAGCTATAAATCTAAAGAAGTACACAAACTCTTAGACTTAATGCAAATGAGTTAACACATAATCAAAACATTTATCGCTATTATTCACGAGAAAAACATTTTAATTATAAAAACTAAAGTTTTCTCACAAAACAAAACACAATTACTTTTTGTAGATAAGAATCGATGCGAGAAATTAATTTCAATTCTATGGCATTTGAATGGAATACTAAAATTGATTGAAGAATGAGTGTCGACTCAATTAGTCAAGATTTTAATAGAGAAATCCAATTAACTCTTTTAGAAAAATGATTTTTGAAAAGAAATAATTCTACAGAAAGGGAGTGAAAGGAAATTTGATTCCAGACATCAATTTATGAGAATTCAATTCTCCAATCGTTTAGAACTACACTTTAAATTTGAAGTTCAATATAAAAGAAAAAATGTAATTGAAATGAAAAAAACGTGATTTGTATTATAATAGCCTAAATAGCAGTGAAAATAAAGTAAAATTGAAAATCATTTCACAGAATAGACATAAGAAACCAAAGAGTAAAACAGAAGAAAATTCATATCCAGTTTTTTCCTTAATATCAAATATAATACAAAAATATGATCCAATTTAGAGGGAAAACGTTGAAAATTATTATTCCTGATCTGATTCTTGAAAATAAAGTGTTTTGGATAACGAATGATATTCTTGGAAATCACGAGATTTCAGTATTGAAACTAAATTTTGTGTCATAAAAGCCATGCATTTGTTAGAGGACCAGATTTTTCGGTCACTTTTGCCTATTATTTCCATCATTTTAGTGAATATATGTCATAGAAATACATGAGTTTAATATCGGATTCGAATGACATCGAAGTGCAAAGACTGAGATTTGGTGGACTGTCTGTGCAAACAAAGCAACTCTATATTACACTCTGTTATAAGTCGTCGCTGAAAATGATGTCTAAAGGCTTTATTCTAAAACATAACTATACTCTACTGAATAAGAATAAAAGAGACTGTAATACCACTTGTGATATGAGAGTTGATGTCAGCCCTGTTTTGGTCACATCTATTATACGTCTGGGATGACCATACGTTTTATAGTCTATAACCTCTCATTTTTGACATTCCTTTAGGAATATTTCCAAAATGAGAGCATTTCTGGTCATCCCTTCATGATATTCAAAAGACTTAAAACTACTGACGTTAACATCACTTTATGTCTCTTTTTGTTTAACGGGTTTGGGAATCAACTGAACTTTTATCGACTGAAGTAATGGTTTTGAATTTACTTTAAACATGAAATATAATTCTGAGTGAAAATACATTAGTTTTGGAGTCAAATCTCTAATTTATGTGAAACAGTTTGAAGATATTCCGATGAAAACAAAAGAGAATTATAAGCCTTAATATGAGTGGAGATGACATTTGTTTGACATAACTGCTGACTGTATGATATGGTCAGTCATGAATTGCAATTTTCTCTAGTCTTCAAAACTAATCCAATCGACAAACTTTCAGAATTGTCTAATACCAGACCCACCTATTCCTAAGTCAGAAATAGTATTATTAATAAAATTCCGAAATTCTTGTTTTCTAAATATAAAATACGGGAATACTTCCAAACGACTGAACAGATGAAAAGAGAAAAATCCAATTTTCATACCTATCTCTCACAATAACTATGAAAATATGAATAAAAATATATTCAAATTTATTGATTTTCTTTGCGTTCAATTCTATCGATAAGGAAATAATGGGAACTTAAAAATGGATAAAAAGCTTTTTTGATAGAATAGATATTCAAATTGAAACAAAATTTTTGAATAAAGCAGAGAAAGAAATTTAAACCAAAATTTACCGTCACTTTCATTGAAATATTTAACTCACAGTAAAGAAGAAAAAAATGCGAAGAAAATTATTCACTTTTCAAACCGAAGAACTCTCAAAGGATTTTCAGTACAGAGAATAACAGAGAATAACACTAAAGTATTATTATTTTAAAGAATGCTTTTGAAAAAAGTAAAATAAAAGATTTTATATACTTTAACACAAAAAGTATTTAAATATTTTTCGCTGACTATAGGAATCCCATCAAATAATAGTAAATTTATTTCATTTCATATTACAATATATTTTATTTATTATAGAAAAATATATAAACGATTCTAAGAATCTCAGGGATAGACTTAACACAGAAAATAGTAGTGAAAAAATAGATAAAAGTTTAAGAAATAAAAGTGAATAAAAATCGTAAATTTCACTTAAGTTTTGTCTGAAGAAAAAGATATATTCAAACAGTATTTTGTCGTAAAGAAAATGTTTAAACTTTTATACAACTCTTATATAATGGTTAGCGAAAGAATCAGTTTAATGGCGAATAAATTTAAACTTATTTTATCTCTCAATAGATGAGAAAATCTACTCATTTCTCTACTTTTTTCAGACACATAATCTTTGATTAGAATATTTTGTCTCTCTTTTGGGGCAAATAAAATGTAGAATTGATTTCCCAAAAGTGTTTTATGTGAGCCCAGAAATAAGCGGCGACTATTCTATAAGTTAGAGAGAGAGAGAGAGAGAGAGAGAGAGAGAGAGAACAATTTATTAAAAATTAGAGGACTTTATTTCAAACTTTTTGTGATTTTTTAGACAATCATTAGTTTAACGATTTTTTTTATTTTAAAAATAAGTCATTATTTATTCGCCAAAACACTAATTAAATGCTTAAAATTCTGTCATTTTCACACGGAATGTCCCTTTTTATTATGAAATCATTATTTTACGATATAAACATGACAGTACTGTACTGATGACAGTACTTATTTGAATCTAAGATTAGTTTAATTATTAAAGAATTAATGTTTAATACACTGAAAGTAAAACATCTAAAGATTTTATAATTTTCTAAATGATTGACTCAATTATTTAAAAAATAGATTCATTCAACAGTTTTTCCGGGACTTAATTACAACTCAACGAATAATTAATATTCAGAAACTATTCATCATTTCTCTATCAGTGTATGTTCTGATAAGATATGAAATCAATTGAAATTATGACAGTTATACTCAATTATTAAAGTCAATATTTAAAGAGATATTATATATGTTATAACTTATAATAAAAGAGAAATTTAATGTGAAATTAGACGATTGAATATCAAAAAAGGAAATAATGATATAATTCCCAACTCTATTAATCTAAAACATTTCAAACATCGATTTCTATCCATTATTTAATACTCGAGTGATTTGGAAGCACTCAGTCGACAAAATTACAACAATTTATTCAAATAAACTTTTAATAAAAGTGTGCTTTTCGTTGATTAAATGAGTGAACAAAATGAGATCAAACAAAACAAATATAACTTTTAGTACACATTATTAGAGAAGTGTTGCAACAAAAACAGAAATAAGTTCACAACTTTGAAGAATTAAGTAATAAATTCACATATTTTTTGTTGTTGTCTTGTGTTTTGTTTACTACAAAAATACTTTTTATAAAAGTTTTATAATAAAAAATGAAATAAAAATGTGGTTTAAGTAAGAATCTCGAAAAGTTTAAAATGAGCTAGAATAATTGAATTAGATGATGTTGAATAGATTTATAGTGAGCTAAAAGTGTTAGTTTGAGATTCGATTTTAATCAAGTTATTTAATTTAAGTGTACGCTCAAAATGGCAAAATCTGGAATCCAATATAATAATTGACTAGCTCAATAAAGCGCAATTGTGTCGGGATATTATTTACTGTAAAACCAAATAAAACTAAACGACTATTTTCTAAAACAATTATCAATTTTTGCTCCAAAAGCTATAAATTCATACCGAAAATGAGAAGTAAGAGTAAAAAAGTTCAATCGTTTGCAAAAGAATAAACAGAATAATGGCTTTAACTTAATTTTCTGCCCTCTCTTTTGAGCCGTTATTTTCAAGAGTGAAATGTTTACTCAAAAAAGAGTAAAACTTGTTATTCTAGAAAAAAAGTTATATCACATCTGATATTTGAGAGAAGTGGGGAAAATAATTTACACGAAGTTTTTCAGACATTGAAGTCGTTTTAGCAAAAATGAGCTGAAATTCTTTCCGCTCGGAATAAGTTTTTGTATAAATATTTGTTCTCCTTTTTTATAAATGATATAAATTATTCAAATTCGACACATATTTTATGTGTTCTATACGTTTAGATAGTAATTGCAACAGAAATAGGACTCCAATTCTTTTTAGACATAAATATGACGGCAATCCTATTTTTGAGGCTTAAATATATTGATTGAAATTTGCATTTTATACGTCTAATAAGTGTTGAAAAACAAATAATAAGAAAAAGTATATCAAAGCAATGACTCAGAGATTTGAGAAAAGAATTTATTAGAAGAAAGACTAGGATTTCATAGAAATAAAGCATCGATTGATTAAATTTTACAAATTTTTTGAATTTATTAGTTTTTTCTCTTCAAAAATATTTGTAGAAAAAGACGAAATGGAATCTAACGTCAGTAAAGGCCAAGGGGTATAGGTATAGGCTAAATTCCGCTATCATCTTGGAATTTTTCGCTCAGTAGGTCTCTAAATCTTGGAAAACTTTATTTAATCTAAAATAACCCTTAAATAGCGCGGAAATTACAACATTTTTCAAATTGTCTCAAAAGAGTCCACAATTTTACCGTTCCATATGCTCTTCATGTAACAAATTTTGCAGGACAACCTCTCGTCAAAGAGCTTGGCTATTACTGTTTAAGATTCCAAAAGATTTTAGTAGTCCTGAAGTTTATTTGAATTTTTTGTGCGCTCATATAAAAGGGATGACTGAATATTGAGTGAAATAAAATTAATATAAGGTTCAGATGAAGACTGAATGTCACATAAAAGTCAATTTTGAGAACAGAATGCGCTCTGAGTTATGCTATATTAAAAGATAGAATAAAAATTGACGGGTTAGACATACCGGGGTGACTCCATACTGAATTCGGATGTTGAATGTGATGAATGTCTGGATACACCCATAGTGGGCACATAGCCTATATGGCAGCGCACATTTTTGGCTGTAGTAAAGTAGCTGCGATTGTTTTTCTCCGGTTTGAATAACATTATATAAATCTTTGGAAAAAATAGTAACACTAAAGCGACGATTGCACTGAAACTAATGCACAGACAAAGAGTTATCACTTTTGCATTGGAATTAAAATATATGGGAACGAATGCAATCCATATCACTAATGTTGTATACATTGTAAACCCTATGAACTTGGCTTCATTGAAGTTCTCCGGAACGTTACGAGTCTTTACCGCATATACCGTACACATTGCGATCAGGAAAAAGTCAAAACCTAACGGCGCTGTTATCCCTAGATTTCGATAAAACAAAACATAATTTAATTAATTTTGTTTTTTATAAACACTTGAAAATCAATCGTATATTAAAGAATTAAAACATTCATTTGATTCAGTGATATGTCACCCAAAGGACACATGCTTTTCATGTATGATAAAAATACACCTTGTACAATGTATTCGAGAGTGTAATCAATAGACAATTACTTGTGTTGAGAGCCATCACTACAATTACTACTAGTAATACATTATTCAGTTTTCTTTTGGATATATAAATAACGGATATTTTTATCTATTATTTTGTAAGGGATGACAGATGTCTCCTTCATTTGATGATTAGCCATAAATTGTCTGTTAATGGCATCTCTTTTTCCGTCTGATTATTATCGATACTCTTTTTCTGACATTTGATTCCTTTGAACGCAAAACATATTCAATACATCGCTAATAGGTTTTGGCTTTTTATGCTTTGATTTAAGACATGATGAATGCCTGCGAACCCGAACAGACATAGACTTAATTAGAGTATCACTTAAGTAGGAGAATGACTTACTCTTACTATTATCTACTCTTGTGCTCAACAACTAATGAATTGCTTTGATTTTCGTAAATCAAATTATTTTTGAAAAGACTTGCATTTAATTGATGTTTAGATTGGATTGAATGTGAAAAAGGATTACTCAAACGTATTGTTAATTCACTCAAATAACTAAAAATTAAATCTTAGTTAATGTAAACTCAATAACACTTTAAGCCTTTATTATTCATTTGATAATTGAAATCAAATTTTTGCTTAGAATTGCCTTAATTTTTGTTAATTTTAAACAACAATTATTTCAATTAAAAAGTTTATATGACATCCAATTTAGAGTTGAATAGCATTAGAAAGACATAACAAAAGCCTTTTTTTGTCAACTTTTAGATAATTGAAATATAGTTGAATACCTAAAGGGGTTGTATTGCAGATGAGTTGAACCTTTTGTAAAGTAGGATAGAAATGCATTTTGTCCGCCGGTTCCCTCACTAGCATTGTTGCTATGATTCCGCACTCAATTGTTATCAATAGGAAAGTGATCACCACTTGTGCTGTTCCGGACATAAATCTTGGTTTTTTGGTGATAATACGTTTCTTAGAACCGGCTAATATTCGGGCGATTCTATTGGTTTTGGTAACTAATGCCGCGTACATTATGGCGAAACTCAAACCGGGCAATACTCTGGACACATAACACGTGGCTTTCGTTGGTTTGGCCAAAAGCGTGAAAGTGGTTCCGTGACATAAGAACATACCAATCATTATCACATATGACAGCTCTCTGGTGGACGCCTTCACTATTGGAGTGTCGTTGTGTCTTATGAAGACAACCATCGCGAAGAATGTCATAATAAAGCCCAGACATGCGATACCCATCGCCACCAATGATGTCGTTTCGTTCCATTGAAGGTATTCAATAGGGATCTGATTACAGCCTAAATACCAAATCATTTGATTTTCATTACATACTATTGTAAGACATCAGATATGAGACAAATTTTTGAACAAAATTCCATTAGTTATGAATTATAGCCTTTCCTACTGAATATCAAATAAACTATTAATTATATTTGAAAATTATAGCCAAATATTTCACTATTTCTGTCAAATTATTTTATGAATTATTATAGAAATTGTTTTCATTTTTCAAAATCATTAGAAGAGGACTACAAATATGGGACTAATTTTTCTTCCAAACGATTGAATCGTTTAATGATATACAGAAACCTCAAGACTGAGATAAGGGTCTAATGAATAGTGTGATTAATTACCCGTGAGATTGTCGTTTGGCCACCAGCCCAGAGGACACGCCTGACAGGTATACTCGTCTAATAAATATTGATTTTCACGACACGGAACACAAATCCAACAGCACTTCACTGAATCGCTTTGAATATTCTGTGCAAACAAAATGAATATTAGAGTTGACTTCAATTTAAATTTAAAATTACTAATCATTTATGTGAGTCCAGTGCTCACAAAAATCAAATGTTAATTATTTTCGAAATACAATTGAAAATTAAAACAAACAGTGAATACAAATGAGTGAAAATCATTAAACAACACTTTTATGACATAAATATTTTTTTTTATTATTCTGAATAATTAGGAACCGGTATTGACTCGCAATTAAAGTGAAGAAATTACAGACCAATCACTCGAATGTGAAGTTTATATATTAGTCTAAAAGAAGTTCGACTAATGGCTGACTATTTTTTTGTGCTTAAATAAAATATTTAACAGAATTGATGGCTATTATCGGCAAAGATTAAGATTAATGGTTATGTTATCTCACTTTTGGTACAAATTGTTTCCTTGAAAATTAAAAATAAAATCATTTATTTAATAAGAATTTGACTAAAAGCCAAAGAAATGATGAAAAGATTTTTGCAATCATTTATTGAATCGAATGAATGCCGACATAAATAATAGAGATATAAATCATATGTCGGAAAGAATGAGACCAATAGTAGACTCACTATAAAAATGTTTTCTTCATTTTATCCCAATCTATCCCCAGAATAGACTCCGAATAGTTTCACCAAAACATAGCAAAAGATGGTTTTGAAATAAAAGCAATAATTTTGACTTTATTTTGGTTCTACACAAACAAATTTAGTCTCTAATTCTATTTTCTCTATAGAAAAATAGACCTTTTATTTGAATATTTTATGTAAAAAAGAGATGCATTTATTTCTATATGAATTCAAATCTATAGAAATAAATGAA
>LBFM01005960.1:20816-31586 GCA_000988765.1 Achipteria coleoptrata | reverse complement strand
GGTTGAATTTGAAAAGACGAGCAAAAAAATCAATCACCGGTGAAGTTAATTAAAACATCAGTTGGCTCTTAAAGATCTATAAGCGAATCAAATTTGAAAACAGCGGGAATTCATAAGAGCTCAGGAATACAAACCTGAAAATAGAATAATCTCTTTCTTTGCGGCCTTTCTTTGCATTGAAAGAACAAATCAAATCATTTAAATTTATATAAAGACCAGAAAATCAAATATAGATTAACTAAAAAAGATTTTTTATTGACTCAATTTGAATGCAATAACTTTAAGAGAATTACAATTCTTTACTACTGTTTCGCAATACAATTGTGACAAACAATTACACCATTTTATAATAGTTATGTGAATGTGAATTGAAATTATGTTATAATAG
Organism: Achipteria coleoptrata; assembly: GCA_000988765.1. Classification (NCBI taxonomy): domain Eukaryota; kingdom Metazoa; phylum Arthropoda; class Arachnida; order Sarcoptiformes; family Achipteriidae; genus Achipteria; species Achipteria coleoptrata. The sequence goes on along the minus strand of LBFM01005960.1, from coordinate 31,198 downwards.
AATAGAAAATAAGTTATGATTTAAAAAAGAAAGAAATAATTGCTTCAAAAGATTCGTTTCATTTAACTCTGGTTTTGGCTAATATTCAGTTAAAGAGTCAAAAGAAATAATTTATGAATAAATTTTGTTTAAGGCATTCAATTTTCGCTGACAATTATTCTTATGCTAACTCAGGTATAATAAGTGTTGGAAAGTGAGGAAAGTATTTGTTCACTACTGTGCAGACAACAAACACGAATCACTTAACTCCTGACGAGAAAAATGCCTGTTCTTAGTGTTGAATATAAGTTGATTTTCAGACCCAGAGAGAGAGAGAGAGAGAGAGAGAGAGAGAGAGAGAGAGAGAGATGTTTTTATAAGTGAAAGACATTTATAATAAAGTATAACATAATATGAAAAATATGCGAACCCTTTAATTGTTTGTCCATTACATGAAATTAGTTCGATAGTAATGCAAATTTGATGGCTTTTGATAATTATTTTCGCTAACATTATATTAATATAGTATTTGAGTACTTCAGAGGAAACATTAGTTCACTGCTTAGTAACGTTGAAGAGGAGGTTCGCAATCATTTTAGGCAAAACAAACTTTTTTAAGCTGTCTTTCATTGAAAAAAGTTAATAATAAATTCAAACCACGAATCGTCTGATAGAACAGTGCAATAGCTTTTGGTTTCTACACAAAAATTATTGATATTTTAGTTTTTTTTGGTAGTCTATGAAGACCAGAGCACAGGCAGAGGCAGAGCAAAGTCAGTTTATCGTTTGAGTAGAGCTAATCAGTTCCATATTTTAGCTAATTTAATGAGAGAGCGTTGGCTGAGCGCCTGTGGCAACAAACCAATTGTATGCGTCAAATAGATGATCCCTTCAATTATGCGTTATGTCTGTGTCTTTCTTTCCCTCTACTTAATGACCAGGTATGGCATCCATCAGACATCATAGGCGAGCACTCGAAAGGCATCGCCAAAGTTTGCAACTAAAACCTATCATCAAAAACTCTGGTTCAAAGTCTGATAGAAGTGCTCTTAACTAAGAAGTCTTTTCTGATTGAAATGTTTAAAAGAAAAATATCTCAAAATACAAAACCATTGAATAATAGATTACAATTTGGATCACAACATAACATGTTTTTAATGACTTAAATATTAGTGAAATTTGTATTTATGTTTGAGTTATCTAATGATTTAAACATAGAATTTCGTTCAAAAAAGTATATATGAAATAAAAGCAATAAAAGCGGTAATAAAAGTGCATTAAAACTAAACTGATATGTCATACGAATCATAGGAACAACTCTTGTAAATAAGAATATAAAACATCATTAATATTAATACAAAACCTCTTTAGGCTTTCGAATCAAATTTGTTTTCGTTTTTAACATTACTTTACTTTTTGTTTGTTTGTTAGCGAAGAAAACAAAATAGAAATCACTTTCTCTTTAAAAATGGTTATTGAGTTGAATTGAAAGCAAATTCGTTGCTTTGAAATTAATTACGAGTTAACCAAATTACAGGTATAAACGTTAAGATGGGTTTGTCTGGTGGCGCCTTAACCAAACATACCTAAGGCAGCTAATATGAGAGGCGCAAGAGCACTGGGCAACTGAACACTGGCCAACAAAAACTGTTCAGTACTGTTAGGCATCGGCAACACTCACTCTTAGCTCAAACATTAACTACAAAATAATTTTTTAAGCGTTCGAAGCATTATATGTCACGACTTCTTCTCTAAAATAAACTTATTTTTCGTTTATATTCTGTTAGTTTGAGACCAAATCCAAACCCATTATTAAGTTTAGAGGAAAACCTAATACTCACTTCATTAAAAGAGAATACACTATAATGTGTGCTCACATATCTATGTGCTGAACTGCGACAACGTAAAAAGATAAACACCTGGACTATCAAGAATTCATAATTGGTGAGCTCGGGCCTCACTGCCCCGCACTCAGTGCCTGTGTTTACTCTGTGGATGTTCAACCAAAAAACAATGATCGAAATGCTGGCCCTGAAGGCGCTTCTCAGACAAAATTATAATAATAAGTGTGTAATCTTTCATAATAAGAATGGGAGAAACGAACCGGTAATGTGCAGAGTAGGCAATCAAAGGGCAGCACTTGTATTGGGAATCACTTTTCTTAAGAATTCATATTCAGTAACAGAGAATATAGTGATTAATGTAATGCTTTTGCGCACTCTTTCCAAACACAACCTTCTCTTCGCTTGTCTTAAATTAAAAATTAATTCATGAAAAGAGAAATTAAAGTTTTAAAAAAATATATTCTGCACTCTTGTGTTGGCACACAGTAGGAGCAGTTGGAAAGTTGGAAAGTTGCTCGCTTTAAGTGATATAAATTATCTAAAAATTAAAATTTTTCTCTCAACATATTTTGATTTATGAATATGTATGTCCTCTATAGTAGTATATACAGTAGAGTAGAGTATATATGAGTAGACATTCTGTCTTTTCATTATATAAGTCATACAATTCTGTGTTTTCTTATTTTTCTTAGTCTTCATTATATGAGTCATGAGAATGGACTCATCATAAGAGAAATTAATTTGAAAACTACTGAACCCTTATTTGAGACCCTTATTACTAGACTTGTCGTTACTAACGACTGAATGAATTCTTTTATCGATTCTCTACTCTTTTGGAACTTTTTTCTCATAATTTGTTAGTTTTATCTAAAAAATAATTTTAAGTCAGAGTAAAGAATATTTTGGTTTAAAGTGTAATATTTTAAACAATAATAGAGATCATAAGAAAGTCATTGTCTGTAACACTAAAAATCATTAGTGTTTTCAAGTTTGCAAAACACATCAATTGAAAGACAAGTAAATAGAAATCTGTTGCACTGTTAGCCCTCCTATCAATCATTGCCATAATTAGTCGATACGACAGATTCATAGCAATCGCTTGATTTGTTTGACAACTCAGACAATACTTCATCAGAAGTACAATGCATTCGAGGGATCTCTCAGTTTATATATTCAAAAGAAAATTGATTTTCTATAAAAAAAATTATCTCTTTTTTCTCTCGGGTTTACAGGAATTTGAGACTATTATATGAACGCCAATAATGGAACCAATCATTCATATCTCGAAGCGATTCCTCTTAACATTAGAATCATATTTAATAAATTAATTCCTAAATTACAGAATCGAAACATAAATTCATTTATTTTACTCTTGAAAAGTTTAATTCATTACCTTTTCCTCAAATATATAATTACTTTTTGATGATAGTCTCCATAAGATAAACACTATAATCAATGTTTAAAATGAGAAAAAATATGACTTTTTATGAATTGACAGCCAATCGGTCGACAACTTTTACAAAACCCACTCCAAAAACAAAAAAAACTGAATTATTTAATTTGAATTCTCATATATTGTGAAATCCAATCGAAAATTTATTTCAGAAATTTTTTTATTTATCCGATAAATGATTGAATAAATCAATTGAATGCCAACAAAATAACTCCAAAAAACTCAGATCAGATGAAGTTTCGATGAATTAATTAATTTGAGAATTCAATGGTAACGAAGAGGTCAAACAAACCCATTTGAACTTAGAAAACACCTATCAAACCTATGAAACCTTTTAAAGCTCTTAAAACAATTAGTAAACACTGAATCGATTTAATTTTTAATGCATTTCCCATAGGATTATCATGGTTAAACACATACTTAAAATGCTCATTAATGTCAGATTATCTCTCTATAATATAATGAAGGATTGGATTTAATTATATCTCTTGATATTAAACTAAATGTTAAGAATTTTTGTTTTGAGCGTAAATATTATGAGTGATTAATATATTGTGTTTAATATCCATTAATTACTACTCGTTTTCGCATTAATTGATTAACAGATTTAAAGTTAATTTTTGTTGAATACATTTTAAAGTTTAATATAAGGAGAGCTAACCTGTACTCTGGACTCGACTAAGTCCAGTCTCATTGCGAGGGCTTCTCTCATGAAAACGTCCGGATAGTGAGACGCTTCAAATGCTTTTTCCAACTCTTCGAGTTGCCATCCATTAAAGTTAGTTCTGGTCCGCCGTCTTTTACTGTCTCTACTACTAGTGCTGCCGTTACTGGAATGCTCAGAATCGGCACTTCTGGCACTATGAGGCGGGAGGCTATGATTCAAATGGTGGTTCAGATGATGGCTCGATGACGATGTAGATGAAGCTCTATTGTTAACAGAGTCCTTCAGGACTGGCAAATGATTGTTTGCATCAGTTGACACTTCGCCTGTAATTCAAATCACAAATATTTAAATTAGTTTTATTCCAATTCAATACAAAATGTATTTTATTTTTCGCAAAATTTAGCGAAAATTGATTTTTAAAAATTAATCGATTATTGAAAACAAGAATAAAAGAATAATATTCTGATTATTTCTATTAAGGATTTAAATGATGTGATAATACCTGTGGTATAATAGAAAGACTGGTATTATATTAAAAGTTAATTTAGAATTTAATTTAATAGTAATGTTCGCCATTTAGTAGTTGTATATCAAATAACTGCCTAATATTTTATAAACTATTTATAACAACGTTAAGCCTGGGGTAAGTCATAAGTGACTATTGACTAGTGATGAAAACATTCGCACCACCTCTGGATCACGACCAGAGCCATACCCTTGAATATACTAATTTTCTACTTTCTTATATTGTTTTGTTTGATAGTTAATTTTGAATTACATTATATTTTATATCCTTAACAGACATTTAATGATATAAAACGTTTATTTCACTTAAACTTATTCTTTATTCTTCAATAAGTGTTGAACTAAAGCCTTAATTCCTATAATTCAGATTCAAATTAGTTATTGGATTTTCGAAATGATTTTCTTCAGAGTTGGCTAATACGTGTGTGTGTGTGTGTGTGTGTGTGTGTGTGTGTGTGTGTTGTGCAGTGTTAGCGCAAATTCACTCAACAAACATTCAATAATGATCTCGAGTCTGATGTCTGGTTTGCAGCACAACCTAATAGTAATTCCCTTTCGGTTAAAGTTTGGGTGAATGCTTTCAATGCTTTTATTACAGACAGAAATTGGCAGAAATGAAAACCAATGAAAGCAACGAATGTATTGAAAGCAATGAAAATAATTGGCAGCAAATAGTATACCAAAAACAGACAATAGAATAGAATATACTTTTTTGCACTTTAGTTAACGATTCTCTTTTCAATCTAACATTTTTGTATTGCGTGAGGTGACAATCATTGCAATAGGTTTGATGGTTGTGCCGATTGTTGCCATGCGATGGCAAATAGTAAAGAACACCATTATCACTCTGGGCGAGGTTTACGCATGCAATACCTAGAGCACTGCTGGAATAACCTACCGTACCTATCAGACAATGTTGTCATCGTTAATATCGTTTAGCGACAAATGAGTAGCACATCAACAAAAAGACCTATATTTCCACAAAACAAGCCTCACATAAGACTTGGAGTCAATTCTACAAAACAATTGTTGTCATCACTCATATTGTATTGAAGTTTCCATTATTTTTATTTGTTTTTTAGCTAACAATTAATTTTTATTTAATTATCAAAAATAATAATTTCTTTGATTATCAAACTTCATATAAATCTCTTTACGTCATTATCTTATGATAGTTAAGTACAGGACTAGTCTTGAAACTATTGAAAAACCACATATGAATTACTCAATTTTCTTGAATTTTTGATGAATTGCTTTCGATTTTTATTCGTTTTTGAGTAATATTTTTCCCTTAATTTTAATAATTAGAGAATAAAACTCAAGAATAAATTTTGAGTCAATTTTGAGTAAAATTTTATTGTTTTGAATATATTTCATAATATTCTTTATGAAATGAGTGGTGATTTAGGTTCCAAATAATTATCATTAACTGAAAAAATGTTGTGAAGATTTATTTGATATAATTTACTTATAAGTTAACACACATTCAATCTATAAATAATATATAATTTTTTGTGTGAATATTATTTCACTGCTGTTTTGATAAACCAATAAAAATGATTGAAATGTTTAATGAAATTCTTGTTTATCGATGATTGTTATGAAACAAATATTTGTTTTTTGCAAACAATTATTAGTTTGCATTTAAATTCGATACGAAATAAAGTGTTAATTATACTGAAATTGCATTAATATTCATTCAATAGCACAGAATATATATTTTTCCACAATTAATATTTATGAGACAATTACTTATAACGAATAGGACTCTTAAAATCAATAATTCTTATTAAGGATAATAATTTTTTATTGTATTTAATAATACGAAATATTCACTATTGATCTCTAAGTCTATAGAAAGATATCATTAAAATGAAAATTTTCATTATTGCCATTCATTAGTCGTACGGAAATTCATAAAATCAATGATACAAAAAAGAAGTAAAGCATTCATTTCTGGTCATTATTTTTCTATACATAAATCCAAATAACTTTTCATTAATTAAAAATGAAATATCAATATTAGAAATGTTGGCCTTTATATAAATTATTTATAGAAATACCTTTTATTTCAGTTATAAATTCAATTTCTTATGCGTTTACTATTCGACTATAAAATGCTTAACAATTTATTGTAATTCAAATTTTATTCTATAAAACGAATCATATCTATAAATAATGCCATAAATTTGAATTAAAATTTTTAATCAAATACTAATATTTTGTCGTAAAAAAAGTTGAATTAATAAATCAAAAGACAAACAAAAATGACGAATAACTGTATTATTTGATGCCATAAACGAAAAATGAATATTTTATAAATATATTTATCAAATAAACAACATTTGGATAAAAAATATTTTCATAAATTGAGAATTTAGTATAGACAAGCTAAACTTTTTAAATACCAAAATAAATAATCTAGCAAATAATAAGTTATTCAGCTAAACTGAACAAGGTTGAATAAATATTGATAAACAATAATTATTATTATAATTAAATGAGATAAACCATTCAATTATTGTAAACAAAGCTATTCTTGATTATTTTGAATGTTGTGAATCAAGTTTTAAAATAATTATCAAGTAAATTCATCCTTGTTTTTGTTCAAATTCAATGGTGATTTACACACAAAAAATCGGAGACAATGATCTCGAGATGAGAATTACATTGAGTTGAATAACAATCAAACGCTAAGAAGAATATAATGAAAACTTTATTGAAAGTAAATTTTTATAAAGCTTTTAAAAACAGTGTATAATTCCTTTGAAATGCTTTATAAATGTTGTTTAAAAAACAATTAGTAAATGAGTTTACCAAAATAATAGTAATCAAGCTAACTTATTAACGAGGAAAGCCGTTCACAGATCGTTAACTTAAAATTATTCAAAGATTTAAAGAGTAGTTTAAAATGAAGTCATTTTCGACGACAAGTTTTGGCTGATTTCTCACGAATGCTATCAACTATTGATTAAAATATGATTGAAAATTTCAAATACGTTTAACGAGAAGAGAGATATCAAATGATTTTTATAATCAATGAATGAGAAAATTTTAATTCATTCTTAGAATTATTATTTGTTTGCTTTGAGTTATGTATTAAAATGAGTCAAATCGCATGTAAAATGAAATCTAATTGACTGAACGAGTTATACATTTACCTCGAATTAAACATTTGTTTCGTGTTATCATAGTTTTGAAGTTTTGCATTACATTTAATTAATTATATTCCAGTGAAACGTATTATTCAAAATTAATTAATTAATTTTCTCCTTTAAATACAATTCAAGGCAAAGGAGTTTATATTAATTAGTTATACAAACTTAGAGAACATTTCTAATTAAATAATGAGTCGACAAAAAACACAGATTTTCAAAATTCGTTAAAAATGTTAATTCAATGCAAAACTTTTCAATTAATGGCAATCAGTTTGAAAAGAAAAATAAAACAAAAATGTACTCAAATTTTGTTAAATAACTAGCAAATTGACTAAAGCCTTTGAATATTTGTGGTGGTTGCTTTTTAAAATATATATAATCTTTCTAATGAATTTTAATGAATATTTTAATGAATTAAATAATTAATGAGTTTAAATTAATTATATGTATGACCAAAAAATTCAATATCCAAAAACATGGTCAATCTGTTCTAGCAGAAAAGCATCAAACTCTACAGCATTGGAATAATGAGTGATGCGTCTGATTCAGCATTAGTTTAGTTGTCTCTCCATTACTAGAAATAACAAATTCATCATTTAATTGAAATACTTTTTTGAAATTAGTTTATATATCGAAAGTGTGTCCCATTTATGTCAAAAAAGTTTCAATAAAATAGATTAATGAAAAAAATTAAAAATTGACGACAATTATTGAAAAGTTTAGAGAAATTGCATTAAAAATTTGGATCAAATAATAAAGCGATGGAAAAATCTATACTTTTGTCTGTTGTTTATTATTTAAGTTGAAGTCAAAAGTCTGTTATAAGAGAAATGCTATCATTACTAGAAATTAATGAATTTTATTGATCTTATTTTTGGATAAAAAATTAATAATTGTCATAAAAAGACACATAAATTATGAACAGTTGTGTTGAGAATAAGATATTTGAGTTTAATTAAATGCAAAGTTAGACGACAACAAACATTGTAATCATATTATATATAATTTAGTTTTATTACCAGAGCTGTGAAACCGATATTTTTCATAATATTGTTGTGAATAATAATAAAAAAGGTATAATAATTTGGTTTAAAACTGGTTTCATAAAAAATAATAGATTGACTAATATTTGTGTTTACGCCCTAATGATGGCATTTGATTAGATTCATATCATTTCTCTAATTTCCAAAATAAAATTATATCTTTTTTATCCACTCGTAATGAATTGCAAACAAAAATATAGAGTAAATAACAACTCAATGTATTTACCTTTTTTTCAGACAAATATTTTAATTCGATTTTTATTTGAATAAAAAGTTAGGCTTCGGATAAACTTATAGAGAATATACCGTTTGCTGTGTCTGTCATTAAGACTGATATATATATGTCATTGAATACAATCTATAATATGATTCGTTGTTTTGTCAGAAGAGACTTAAAAAACCTTTTTTCGGTTCTTCAGCACAACTCAAGTTAAGCGAGTGATCACTTGTATTATTCACAGCTTGAAGTGATTGCAAGAGTCAACACATAAACCGATAACTTGTTTATTATAATGAAATAAAGTCTGTAATTCAATTTGCGAGGTATACGTCCCGCAGAGCATATATTAGGCAAAAATAAATCAAAACCCATTTCAGGGTTAATAACTTGCTTTGAATTCAACACTTATTTTAATTAAAACACAAATTGTTTTGAAGTGTTTTTAAGGGAAGAAATGTTTAATAAAAGAATATAATATGAGATAAATGTTTACCTTTTTTGCCGTTAATTCTAATTATATTATCGACTGATTCTCTTCGATGAAAGTTTGGATTAACTAAAGTCGATGGCGTTAACGATGACATAAGTCCGGAGTTGGCATTAGAGCCGGCGTGCAGTAAACTGTCAATGGAATAGGCAGTGGCGGCGGCGGCCGCGGCCACTGCTAACGATGGCTGGAAGTGATGAGATGAGTGAAAGTCATAGGGATGGGCCAGACTGGGCATACTATATGGTGCTATCGGTGAGCCGAAGTGCGCGAATGGCCCAGGAATGGGTCGTCCCAGTCGGGCCAACACACTGGCTGTGCCGCCGAAACTGACCGCTGCGGACACCGATGAGGCACTGTTTGAATGGTGGAGCAAAGGGTTTGTTCCGTCCATTATTAGATTATTTGCACGATTACTCGATTACTGATATATTATTCGTTATATTAGTTGTAATCAAATAAAACATTAAAACTTTAGACAAATGGGTTATAAAGTGTTAAAAATATCGATCACTTTTAGGGACAGTTAGGCAGACATCGGGAGTAAAGACATCGCCAGTATTGGCACACTTGTGACCGATGCGTAACAATTGATATAAACTTGTGATCGATGTCTGCACCACATTATCGGTGCTCTACAGTCACAATCACATGACATTACAACCACACCCCACAAACGGACACACAGCTGACCATTAAAGAGGTCTTTATTCCAAAAGATTCTGATTCTAATTCCCTGACCCTAAGAGTCGCAAAATTAGTGATCGTTCGCTCAAACGATTATAACATCGCCTCAAACACCACATTCAGCCGTCATTACATTCTGGCTCTGCCTCACAACTAAATAACTCCTCCCGATATCGGTGTGGCCAACAGACTAGTGCTACCAATAGTAGCATATAATCAGTTCAAATCAATGTTTGCACTTTTGCACACATATTCCACATCCCTCTCCCATTTGTATTTATCTATTAATTCTCTCTCTCTCTCTCTCTCTCTCTCTCTC
>LBFM01005960.1:0-12034 GCA_000988765.1 Achipteria coleoptrata | reverse complement strand
GTCCAGGCGGGCCAATTTCACCCTGATCTCCCTTAATTCCCGGTTTACCCTGAGATAGAGAAACAAAAATTGTTTAACAATTAAACCTATTTTAAAGAATAACTGGAAATCCAATTTGTCCAGGTGGTCCAATAGGACCAGGTTGTCCAGGAGATCCATGTTTTCCTGTTTTCCCCCTCTTTCCTCGCTCTCCCTTTTCCCCTTGAAGTCCATATCCCGGTTCGCCCTTTCAATCAAATAATTAATCAAATATTGATATTTAATTTACTTTACTTTATCTCCTTTATGTCCGGGAAGACCTCGAGTACCGGGTGGTCCCTGTTCCCCTACTCTTGCTAAATAAGGAAAATTAGGGTCAGGGCCTCCAAAAAATCCAGGAGACATATCCGACTGAAACATTGAATTAATTTTTTGTTTATTTATCTTAAATTTTCGATATTAACTCACATCATATGCTGAACCCCTTCCTGGAGGGCCTATAATTTGATAATTAATGATAAATACCACTAATTTGTTGTTAATCTAATTTAATACAGACCGGGAGGACCGGGTGGACCAATGGGTCCGACATCTCCTTTGGGTCCTTTGATTTGATGATTGAAAATGATTTCAGTTATATTGCAATGACATGAAGTTTCTGCTAAAACAGATGGTGTGCTCTCATATGAACACTCGCCCTAAAAGTTATACAAAAATCGGTAAAACCATTGAACCGAATTTAACAAACCTTTTCCCCTCTCTCTCCCCTCTCCCCTCTGTCGCCTTTCTCTCCTTTGATTGTGACATAACTGGTAACACCATTCGCCGGATAAGTCACTGAAGTTTTTTCCTAATTTTAGAATATATTTAAAGATATTTTACATTTTATTTCTTTTATTTTTTTGAATAAATGAATACATACTTCAACCAAATTTTGGTCTTCCATCGAACCTAGATCATATTGAATAACTATTAGTATAATGAAAAACACTATAATTTGCATTCAATTTATAAATAAAAATTACGATATAAAGAAAAGTTAGCATGTTCAACCAATACAACACTTATTTCATAATTGCATTTCATTTCAATTCCATTAAGTGATAAAATTTATTTAAATTAAATCCATTTTCAAGATTTCAATTAAAATCTGTTTAAATGATAATTTTTAAACGTTTTATTGTTTTATTATTCATTCAAATGAAAAATTGATATAAAGTTTGTTTTAAAAAACAATTTATTAGTAAATTAGTAGACAACAGAAGTGTAGTTAAATCATAAAATTTAAAACCTTTTAAATCCATTGATTTTGGATCGGGTGGAGGTGGTATAAAAGGAGGCGGTCCTGTGCATCACATTCACAAATTCTCAATGTCAATAACATAAATTATAATCTTGTTAAAAATTACTTAATTTTATTTCTATAAAATTTTAATCCTCTAAAACTTGGATTTCAAATATTTAAAAAAAATTAATTCAAAATAATTGATAGCAAATAATTGGTATTAAATGAATTGAATTCAAACCTTGATTTGTATCGATTTGTGGTCCCAAATGTGTCGGTTCATTATCTCGTTCTGGAAATTGTTCGCTGCTCTCAGTTATCGTTGGAAACTAAAACAATTTAAGTCTTATTTTTATATAATTTGTTTTAAAAATATATTTATTTTAAATATTGAACAATAATTGTCATTAACCTGTAATTCATTTTCATTTTTATCAAGGGTTTCCTGGACATAATCATCACCACTTCCGATATCCAAAGGTTGTGTCTTTAAAAAAACAAAATTAAAGATAAAAAAGTTTTATAATTAAAATCTCATTAAAAATTCAATTTAAAAGTCAATTAAATTAAAATTAAAATAAATTTTGAAATAAAGTAATAATTGTTTTTGAGAATTGTGTCAATTTATCAATAATTTTGAATAAATGATAAAATTTAAGATTCATTTATGCGAATCAATAATTCTAAGCTTTTTGTAGTTTTTATGATTTATGCGAAAGGATTTATTCATTACTTTTGCTTTTCTGTGACTATTGTTTTCAAATAAGAGCCCAAAATGAAGAAACAAAAGCCTAATGACCACAAATATATCAAAATTCTAGTCACATATACATTCGTAATGAAACAAAATTGACGGAATGGACGCCCTTTGGCTTCGGAGTGAGTCTTCGTTGTGAGGAACAGTCTATTCCCAAAAGGCTTCTAATCTAATGCTTCATTGCTATGACTTCAGTTGACTTTAGCCTTAAAAAGGGATACAATACTGATGTGAGGATCGGTGGCACCGGAATTAAATTCAACTCATGTTCTGTTCAACACTTCTAATAGAATCGGAATGTTTTCTGTTTTAGAAATGAAATATTTGGAAACTTTTTCTACATTTAAATGTTATTCAATATTAAGTTGTGCTTCAATTCTATGACTTCTTATCGATTAAAATATATTTCTATCGAAAAGTTTTGGGTTTCGTTTGAGAGTAGAGTTTGAAATTAGAATAAGTTCTGATAGGATTTGAGTCAACACTTTGTCTGTCTCTCCAGAATAACAACTGATTAGTCTTTAGGACGTGATCTGAATTAAAACAACATTTCATTAAGTCTTTCGACACAACTCCGATACGATCTCACGTATGACTGCTCTTTCACTCAGTACTCCCTTCGACTCTGACTTTAGGCTCTCATCTACTGATTGAATGTCTTATATTTAGAAATAATTGTTTTGTGAAAATGACTAACGAATAAAAGTCGATAAATAAATTTGATTTGCACCTTGCTTATATCGATTATATTTTTTGCAGTGACCAGAGTTTGACTCATCTCTTAGAATAGTTTCAAACAATAATATTATTTTTATCTCGACTTTCTTTTGACTCAAATTAAGAAAATGTTTATATAATATAAAGTATTATATATTAAGTGCTGTTAAAAGTATTTCAGTTTTTTATTCTTTGTTTATAGAAATACAATATAATAGTACTTTTGATCAGTAAATCATAAATTAAATAAACAATATTTTTATGTCTGTTCCGCGAAATAAGTCTATATATTAAAGAGAAAGTGGAGTAAATTTATGTTTGATTTGCGGTCACTTTTGTCGACTCTATTCCCAAATGTCTGACTAAAGTGAAAGAGAATTGCTTTGAAAACAACAAAAAGAATATTCCGATGCCTTATATTCTCAATAAAATCGATACTAAACTAATGGAAAAGTTTTAATATTAGAGAAGAGTCTAATATAAGAAAAAATATCAGACACTTTGAACACCAATACCCATATCGTAGTAAAAAATCACTTTTATTATAAGTTTAACATTGATTCGGATAATTTACAGGCATTTGATTCGAGTATTGAATTCGGGGTTAAAATTCTTTATATAAATTGATTTTTAATGTGATATCACTCAACACATCACAAACTATATTAAAATTCATTTTGTATTTTAATAAATCAAATAAAAAAAATTTGAGAGCATTTCCGTTGATTTGAATGTTTAACATTTTATTAAAATGTTAGCAAAAATTTAATAAATTTTGACATTTTCTCAAACTATTTATGTTTATTGGTTTAACACATGCCTTCAAAAAGTTTGATTTGTGAGCCGCACCTCATTAACTATATTTCACAGCGTTTAGGATTTAGATTTCCCAAAATGTGTTAGGAATGCGTCTGACCCTAAAATATTGATGAATTATGTGTCTCTTAACCTAATATTAATCCAATAAATGTCACTCATTTAACCACAAAATCAAAGTTTTCAATTAAACTTCTATTTTTGAATCACAAAAACAATAAATATTAGAATTCATTAGATTTAAAGATTAAAATTTTACTTTAAATCTCTATTAATTGAAAAATTCAATTATTTTTTCAGAATTCAATTGAGAAATCATTTATCGCCAAAAAATCATTTATTTAAATAATATTTAATTTAAATTTCAAATATTGAAAGAACTTAAATAAGAGTTAAGGAAATAATAATTCACAATCAAAATCATAAATTAAACACTAAATTCAAAGAGTTTCAAATGTAATCTTTTGTATTTGAATTGGTTGATCTTGGTCATAAAAATGTGAATTATTTATTCTGTTGTCAATTGTGTTTGTAATTTAAGATAAGAATATATTTTATTCGAATATAAAAAGCAATTTCAAAGTCATATCTGGAAAATGATTTGATTTATTGGCTTTGAATCCAAATGAAATCAAGAAAAGTATTGAACGGATGACTAAATCCTAACGAAAACCTAAGACTTGAAGTTTCTGTGAAACGAACGGAAAATAAGAGTTTTGGCGAAACTAAACCCAATTTGATCTCAAATATATTGACTCCAATCTTAAATCGCCTGCAATTCATGAATGTATGAAAACGATATCATTTAAATCGATAGAAAATACTCTTCTCTTTAAACTTCATTTTTTATACTATTATTTAAGAATAAAACCTTTTTTTCTAAAACTCATATTAAAGTCAAGTCATAAACACTTTTACGATCTGTTGGCTGAACACACAGACAGAGAATCTCATCACAGATTTTGACTCATGAAATGAGCTCTCAGTTTGGGCTGTGCCTCATTTACAGCCATATATCCCCGAAAATTAGCAAAAAAAGAGATGAATTATTTCATTAAGAATGACAGCACATCACAAAATGTTATCTAATTATACGGGTTTTCCAATTATTAAAGAAAGGAATTAATTAAGAATTTTATTATAGAAGTCATTCATTCAATTTAACTCTGATTTTTGAGTGTTTCCAATAAAAAACTGATTGAGTTTTAATGATTTTAAAATTTTGATTTAATTTAGTTTATTTAAAGCATTAAATCATTTGACACTTCAAAGTTAACCATTAATTAGTCTGAAAATGAGAACATATTTCTCGATATAATTCTAAAATAAACTGAATTTCAATATTATGTCTGAATGTTTGTATAAACTTATGTTAAGTTTAGAAAAACGTGTCTAAAATCTAGACTAAAAGTAATATATAATTTACAGGAACTGAAACATTCTTTTCATTGTAAACAAATATTTTCACCCCTTTTATGAGAGTTTTGAAAGGGGCCTCACCTATGGTTATAGGGCTAAACAACTTGCAAATACTTCAATGTCTTCAATGCCTGCAAACATATCGGCACTGAACTTAACTTACCTTAAATGTGTTGATCGGAAAACACTTTTGCAAAACTAAAACTATTAAAAACAGTTCAAAACTGATGGTAAACATCGCTCTAGAATTTCACATTCAAACCACTACTTCCAGAAGAGTTAAAATTTGATTTATTAACTTAACTTAACTTAAATTTTCTTCAATTAAACGAAGTCTTTAATTACTTTTCACTTTAATTCAAACATAAAAAACTTTTATATCAAATTCTATCCGAATATATATTGAATTATATTCTTATTTCAATTGAAAATAATTGTCAAAGAAATTGATTGAATTCAAAGATCGATCCAATAATGAAAAACTTTTCACTCGTAAACTACTTCTTCAGTTGTGATAAACTTAGCGAAAGCCAACATTTCTTTCAATGAAGTTTAAGCACTTCTCAGTGGTATTTAGCATTTGCTTCACAACATCATAGAGTATGCGCTCATTTTCACTAAACTTAAAGTTACTATTGATTACAACTTTAAGTCGAAAAATATCGAAAAAATTAAACTTTTAAACCAATAAAACTTATATCAATAGTGGAGGAAATTTTGTAGTTTTCATAATTTTCTATTTGAATTTTAAATGAATATATGAATAAATACATAGAATAAACAAGATGCTTTTCCGTTCTTTGCCAGGATATGACAATATTTGGACAGTCATTACTACCAGTCCTGTAAAGCAGTTGGCTTTAGTACAAATCGCTTTTTATGGCTTAATAACCGCATCCAATGTCCCAATAATTGATTCGATAAGATATCTATTGTTTTCCTAACGATTATTCGTTTTATTTATTTATGATATTCTTATATATCATTGAATTGGAGACAAAAAATGCCAAAAACTATAATCATTGTACAGTCAAATGAATTAATCAATTCTGGAAACATTCAACGTTTCCGACAGTTTTTATTTCTTATTATATAAACAATTGTTTTATTTTTAGAAAAAAAATTCTTGAATAGAGAACAGAATATTATTTCAACCCAAATATCATTGGTTTTGGTTAAAAATTTTGATTAAACATCATTTCAATCAATTCAATGAATATTTGTTTATTAAAAATTCATTATTTTTGCATAATTTTGAGCTCTTCCTTAAATTCATTTGTGCTTAAATCAACTCTTTGATGGGTTTCTATAGAAGTGATACATAAAAGTTAGGAAATACCTGTATTTAAATGAGTTTTGGCTCCGGTTTATGAAATCGTTGGTTATTTTCCAAAATTAAAAATATTTGTTTTATTAGGATATCATTTAAAAACATTTGTTTATTATAAACAATTTGTTTCGGGATTTACACACATTTTATTCTTTGAATTTAAGTTAAAAATAGAAAGTTAACTCATTTTGTTTGCAAGGTTACACGAATTATTATACGAATATCACACAAAAATAACATTTAGTTTTAAGATAATTAATCATGGTACAAATTTTGTACAGTTGTGAATGCATTAATAAGTTATCAAACAAACCATTAATCATAAACCATGGATAAGGTCCTCAAAATTAATTGATGGATGATTTTTCGAATATATGAATATTTCGGTTAAGAGTCATAAGTTATGAGTCATAACAAAATTTTGTTAATTCAGTAATTTCTTTAGAATCGATTGATTTTGATAGACAACAGTTACCTTTAAGTGGTTATCTCAATGAAGTATAGACCAGATCTCATTCTGAGCTAAAAATATTAAAGGTTTAGTTCAACTCTTTATGAAAATGAATCGAAATCTTTGAGTCGAAAAAATAGTTTTATTTATTTATTAATTAAACTCTAATTAATTAAGTGATATATTAAAATAAAATGCTGTGCAGACACTACTCGACACTTAAATATTAAATCAATAATTAGATGTAATCACAATATTTAGTCTGATTTGTAATTTTGAGTAAACAATAATAAATTTTTAGTACAAAATCGAATCTAAATTTATTCGATGAAAGACCCAAACATTCATTTATTTATTCTTATCCTTTAGTTTAATTGAAATCTAAATAACAGTAATTGTAAAAACATTTCCCATTTGTTTGAATAAAATTGAGATAAAGTTTAAGAATTTATACCTTATTTTTCAATAAAACTAAAAATTTATTCAAAAATATTTCAATTAATTATATACTGTTTTAATGCGAAATGAGATTTGATTTGATTTTTTTAAAACAAAAATAACTTTTCTTAAACTGAAAAAACATTAGAAAATAAATTTATGAATTGAATTAAATAATGGAAACAAATGGGAATCCATTTTAATTAAGAGTTTTAAAAATAATTAAAATGTTTTGTTATAATAAGTACTAAACAAATAATAAAAATCACATTTGATTCGTAAGATTAATGAGTTTTTTGGCCTAAATATTAATATCTTAGGAATGATACCGATTTTACGACATATTCAGTAACTAATTAATTGAATAAATACTTATTTTATTTAACAAACGTTCTTAAGACTAGTTTTAAAATAGTTTAAAGAATCAAAAATAGGAATTTAAGGCACGACTTCAATAATTAATCGTTCAAATACTCGATCAGTTCGTTAGACACTATAAAAGGTGTCTAAATCTGTGATCACATATCAATTGACAATCAGATCAAATGTAAATTCAAACGAATCCTCCCTTTCGTAACGTTTTGAACAGTGAAAAGTCGGAGACATTTGTTCTATCATTTGAAGCGACACCTAATGTCTCAATACTTTTGATCGACAATGAGTTCGGTTTATTAGGTTTGGATTTTAATAGCAATGAATTGCATTTCATGACTACTCCATCACTGGAAATGTCTCCAAAAAGCGATGACATACCACAGAATCCGGTGTCCGAAGAATTTGTTTTACTAATTGAGTTTTTGAGTGGGGAATGTTCTGTACGTATATCGGAACAGGTCTTGGATTCAATGTTATTATTTGTAAAATTCAAATGCGAACACTCTTTAGGAGACATTTCATTAATTAATTTCAAATCAGATGATAACTCGTTATTAAAAACATTTTTAACGCTGGAATCGACTGAAATCATAACAAATAAATAATTTAATTAAAGATAAATGTCTTAATAATTACCACTAATAATAGACTCCAATCCAGAACTTTGAAAAGCGGTGACAAATGTTTTATCTTTCTTATTGTCCTTCAAGTAATCAAACAAATATTCAATTAATTAAAACATTAAATTAGCGAACAATTAATGCTTACATTTTGTGACAAACAATTTGGAGGACTTTCATAATTTTGAGAAAATAAATTAAGAGAAGTGGTAGTTATGGGTGAGTCTCGACCTGTCGAGACCTGAACTCTTGAAAAACTGGGAGTAACTGAAGTGGAATCAGTTGTTTGTGATAATGAAGTGGTTGTATACGTAAAGATTGAATTAGTGGTCACGAAATTCATTTGACTACTAATTGCAGTGACATTATTGCAATCTTTTGCTGACTTAATAATAAAATCCAATAAATCTTTGTTTAAATCTTTAATTGCTTTGTTTGGCACTCCGGGAAGATCTTCGAGGATCACTCCGAGATGAGGTGTCGCCAATTTCTGCCACTGTCTTAAAGTTGCCGAACCCTCAATCGGTTTAACGATTTGAAGCTTATTTGGCAAATAATAGCTCTTTTGTGACGAACCAATCATTGGCTGCGGATTATTATATCGATAATAAAAAGACTCTCCAGAGAGCACTGAATCGGGACTATAACAACGCGTGTCGTCTTTGTTATAATTGTTATTATTTGGACTCTTATTCTTTTGTCTATTCAAAGGAAAGTTTAAGCTTAAAGAAGAGGGATCTCCTTCTGAACCCTCACTTTCAAGCGTTGATTCTATTTCTGAGGCCAACGACTCAGAGAAAGGCATAAAATGGTAATGACTTGAATTAAGTCGCGATCTCTTCTTAAACTCGATCTGCAATTCATGAAATGCTGCCAAAAGTGTTCCGTATTTTTCTTTAATTTCTAGTAATTCGAGAGACAATTCGTTTTGACAGTCGTGTGATATATTGAGGGCGTTCTGAAGGGATTCACTTTCGATGGTTAGGTATCGGACTTTTCGTTGTAAGTCCACAATCTGTGTGACCAAATTTGTTATCTCTTCCTGTTGTCTAATATTGTCCTCATTTTTACGTCCGACCTCTTCTTGATATTTCAAAATCTGGAGATTGGCCTCAGCTGTCAATTAAGGGTTAACTCAATTAAATAATTAATATTAAGAGTAATT
This sequence comes from Achipteria coleoptrata, assembly GCA_000988765.1. NCBI lineage: Eukaryota > Metazoa > Arthropoda > Arachnida > Sarcoptiformes > Achipteriidae > Achipteria > Achipteria coleoptrata. The sequence continues at coordinate 2,682 of LBFM01005960.1, read as the reverse complement.
GAAGAGAAGACTGACTCAATTGTTTGGCGCAATCTTTTATTAGTTGTAATTCCTTTTTCTCTTCGATTTCAATATCATTAGCGCGAGAGACGGCCTCACACTTAAGTCGAAGATTTTCTTCTTCTAAATTACCGACCCTTTTATGCAATTCCTCCCAATTTGTCAAAATCGAAGTCTTTTCATCAGAAAGCTGTTCACTGACCTCAGACTCAAATTCTTGTTCTTCGATATCAGCGCAATATATCTGCAGTAAACCATTTTTCATCGATAAGTCATGTTTTAGTTGAATAACCTGTGAATTAAAAATGAAATTTTAATTAAAATTTAAAAACCACTAAAATTTGTTATATTTCGGGTAAACATTTAAATCAATTAAAACAAAATATTATTGAATTAGTAAAACAAATGACAAACCCTTTCACTTGTGTTAATCAAATCAAACTTAAGTTTTTCGACCTAAAAATGCAAACAAAATAAATGCAAAAAATAATTAAAACTAAAATTAAATAAAAATTTAAATAATTTGCAAAAAGATGTGAAAAATCTATATTGAGATCAGTTTTGATAATAATGTTTAGAATGCAAACAGTTTTGAAGAAATATAAGAAAATGAAATCAATCGATGACTAAACTTATCCATTAACTTACTGTTTCATTAGAAGTGTTAAGTTCTGTTTCCAGTTCTTCATTACGAGTGGAGAGTACTTTGTTTTGATCTAATAATGACTGCCCTATTCTGGCCGCTAATTCGAGATCTCTTTCTTTCTAAATGTTTGAGAAAATGATTAAAAATGATTTGTTTGAATAAAATAATTGAATACTTCTTCTAGAAGTTTGGTAACGGCTTCGATATCATTATAAGTTTTTGTCATTTGGCTCAACCGTTCAGATGAGAGAACAAAATAATTTAAAGTTTCCTTTAATGTGTCGGGACTTAAATCTATTGGTGTTTCGATGTCTATGAGTGGAGTCTTAATATAGAAGTCATTATTTTCATAGCCTTCAAAAATATTGATCCAAAAGAATATAATCATTAATTCAATAAACAAAACCAAACAATAATTACCTGAAAATTGAGTGATAGTGTCGTAACGGAGTTTATATCTTGGGATCTGTTCTTCGACGAGAGTCAGGAGCTCTACTTCGTCCGCAAATTCGCTATTATTACAAATGTCTGCAATTTTTAAATGTTTACTCTTATTATTTGTGACATTGAATTGAGTTATCAAAAGAAAATATATATTATTATTATTCAGACAATTATTATATTCACTTCTAATGTATTATAACTTTCAATAAATCATTTCTTTTTTAGTATTCACTGATAAAAGTAAAGATAATTATATAAAACAACTCAAAAATGCAATAAAAGGATTATAAGTTAATTAATGAGATATACAATCAGTCAAATGAGAGAAACGACACAATTAATTGGCATTTCTTTGAACATCAATTCAAAGCCAAAAGCAATGATTGAGTAATAAATTAATAAAAGACTAAAATAATGAATACAACAAATAATTATTAAATTGTATTTACAGTAAAACCAATAAAATAAATATAAAAACAATCATTTATTTGAGTTAACGATTGAGTGTTAGACCTGTTATTGTCGACGAATCAGTAATTGTCTTATTATTAGTGTTATTAATGGTGAGAGAGTGGATGCAATCGCTAACAATTGCTACGGATTTACGTGTATTTATCTCATCATTAGTTTGGTATTTGTTTCGCCAAAAATCATTTTTATCGATATTTTTACCATCAAATGTGTCGGCATTTCGTATTGCGTCCAGTTTTACAATTAAATCAATTAACGTAAACAAAAAACTATTTTTAATTACATAAATACAGAAATATCTCTTCAACTTCTTGTTATAATTATCTATTTTTTAAAAACATGTCTCTTATCTTTATTTGTCTTATCATTAAAAGAGATAATTAGCCCTAATTTATAGCAATTAGTGTAACAATTGAACGATTTATTGCAAAAAATCACTTCAAATAATATTTGGTCTTTAAATGTATTTTTTGTTTTGTTTTGATTGTATTTAATTGGAGGCGAATAACCTTCAGAGCAATGTTTACAACAATTTTATTCATTTACTGTATTGACTCAAATTGAAAACAACACTCAAAAGAGTACTGCTTTTCAAAGACAACATCATATAAAAGACTTACCATAAATTTCGTTAATTATTAACACAAATTTATTGATTACCAACAGAATATTCTGACTCAAATACACCTTAAATTTCAGTTAAATTCATCTTTCTTATTATCAATAAAAATCTGAATAGTGTTTGTTTATTTGAATTTGCGATAAAAAGATGTGACATACTTAGTTCAACTAAGTTAGTTGTATTAACAAAATGAATAAACAATTTTTTATCAATTCATTTATTTGAACACTCATTCAATAATTACAGTTTAATTCTTTTTTCATTCAAAAAAATATTATTTAATTAAAGCGATAAAATAAAATTCTATAAAAATTTGGATAAAAATAAGTGTTTCAATCAGTTATGATGACAATGAGTTAGATTAGATCTATTATAAGTCAAGGTCTTTGGTTTGAAGGAGAAATGCAGTCTAATTATACTATTAGACTATTTTCCTCATTCTTTGTAATAAAAGACACTTGATCAATCATTATTATTATAACTAAGTTTATTAGATGAG
>LBFM01005945.1:17029-28130 GCA_000988765.1 Achipteria coleoptrata | reverse complement strand
AGAGAGAGAGAGAGAGAGAGAAAGGGTTCAGCTGCTTTTAAACCAATTATTTTGCCCTTCAGTCCCAACCAAACTCTAATACAATACTAGTGAAAGATTATTATTTTGAGAAGAGTGAGGGTCAGAGTATACAATATTAAGTCTTATTGATTGTATAAAAATAAGTTAATAATTGAATTCAATTATAATTTCAATAGATATTCAATATTTGACTATTAATTGCATTTATTTTTTGAGACTATTTTCACATTTCATTGAGATATTCATTGAAAACAGAATGGTTTGAGTGAAAGCGAATTAGAAGACTTGCTATCTTTGGATGATATAGTATTAGATGATGTCTTTCAGTACCATTTACCTCCTGTTAGAAGAATTCCTCCTCTTTTATGGACTCGTATTAGAAATGATTTACCAAATTATTTGACTGAAAGAGACGCTAATGGAGTGAATGCTATGAATTGGTATCACAAACAGTTCAGAGAGGCATCCATTCAAAGATATTTTACCACTGAATCCAATAATATTTATTTTCATTCTTCAATCGCCGATTACTATTTGGGAGTTTGGGGAGGGGGTCGACATAAACCATTTAAATATACCAATAGTCAAAAGGAAAGATTCAATTTGACAGAAGACGAGGGCAATGCTGACCGGAAAGTGCCGACACAACCTTTAGCTTACTTTATTGGAGAGGAAAGACTCAATCGTTACAATTTGAGAAAACTGGCAGTTCTTCCGTTTCACTTAATTAGAGCCAAACGTTTCAATGATTTATTGAAAAAAGTATTATTTGACTACAATTGGCTGCACTCAAAACTATCGTCTTTTGCTTTGCAAACAATTTTATTTGATTTCGAGGACAGTATTAATCATATGTCCTCTCAATTCGATCCAAATATTGTTAAAGAGATATCATTATTAGCCGATACTCTAAAGTTGTCGGCACCGGTTATCACACAATATCCAAATATGTTTGGCCCTCAAATTCTGGCCAGACTTTTACCACTTAGAAATGTGTGTCCAAATATATGCAGTCTCTTAAAACAATGCGATTCAAAGGGTGCCTCTGATTGCGGTCTATTACCTGTTAATCACTGTTTGCATACACCGGGCGGACCACTAATGTACTCATTAGAAGGACATCGATTCGCTGTTTTTGATTTTGCACTCACTTCAGACAACCGTTACATTATATCTGTCTCTAACCGATTCCTTATGTGGGATCTGTCCACCGGTGAGGTATCACTAGATATCAGTCCATCAATCAATGGAATGATGTTTTCAGTTATTCTGACCAATGATGACAAATATGCCATAAGTTATACCAATTATAATGAAATCATTGTATTAAATATAATGTCGACTGAAGTCAATTTAATCGGTTCCACACAAACCAAATTCGATAATAATATAATAGGAATGGGTTTGGCTTCAGATGCAATACATTTGATTGCGTGGACTTCTAATGAATGGATTGTATTTAACATTAAACTAATCGATAAAATGTCAGAAAAGTATATCATTGAGTATTCAGATCATAGAGAGTCAGATAATTCATTGGACACAAAGATATCATTAGTTATGATTGAATACGTGAATGAAAGGGAACGACATATGATTTATGAAACAAAAGAAAATCAATTCTCATTTCAAACAATTTTGAATAATAAGGAGTTCCAACCGATCCAATTCATGTATGCCTTTGCATTGAACAACAGTCGGACAATCATTTTCGTCGGTGGACTCAGAAATCAGGTTTTATACCATAGAAAAAGACGAAGTAAATGGTCGGCACACAAATTGTTATCATCTTCTGAACCTGAAAGTGGAGATCAATTGCTTTCCTTAAGAGTTTGTAAATCAAAGTTTTTGGTCGCTTTTCATTTGAGAGGATTTAGAATTTGGACAATAGATTCACTTCCTTTAAGTGATCAAAACATTTATCTAAAACTTCCGACCGATTGCTCTAATATTTCAATAAAAGCGCTGATATGTGCCAATACTATAGTGTTCTCGAAGTCAAACCATTACGCGATCGCTGGTATCAGACAATCGTTTTATATTTGGTCGATGAGAAGCACAGATCTACTCAAGACATTGGACGCACACTTCGCTCGAATAATACAAATGAAATCATTGATTGTCGACGATTTGGACGCAATTATCTCATCGTCTTTTGACAAAACCATTAAAGTTTGGAACATTAAAAATGTTTTCGAAAAAATTCATTCCATCGACAGAATAGAGTTATCCATTGATTGCATCAGTTTTTGTGATTCACAAAACTTAGTGCTAACACTCTCTCGAAACTCCATTGGAATCTGGAATTTAGATTCAGGACAACTGCTGACCACTCTCTCTGACTCTCACATCGGAGCCATTGTAACACAGGCTGTGATTACTGAGGACTCAAAATATATAATAAGTATAGAATCAAATCATTTAATTGTTTGGGATTTTGAGAATCAAAACATTTTATTCAAAGAACCGGAAAATAATGTAAAACATTTGATTTTATGTGATAACCACTCGAAGGTTATTTCTATTAAACAACTGATCGATAAGAGTGACCACAAAGAAATGCTATTAACTACAAGAGCTATTCCGAGTGGAAACACATTATTTGAAGTGAAATTTGATTTGAGTAATAGATCTGAAAAAATGGTTGTCATCACAAGAGATGATAAATATATTGTGGTTCCGATGTTTGAGAGTCCAAACATAGAAATGCTCGGAATATATAGACTCGAAAACGGAGTTCTCATTCATTTTATAAAACTCGAAAAAATCAAATTCAATGAATTAATTAGTTTGAGATATCGTGGAAAAGACACTGTCGTCGGTCTCATCGGATCTGATTTGTCGTATATTTTCGATGTTTACACTCAAAGAATTATGAATAAAATTAAGCGATGGAATGGAGAGGTTAGCTCTGATGGAAACTTCGGATTATTTGCTCCGAGTAGGGGAGGGCTCGAACTCATTGATCTTAAATATGGAAATACAGTCAAAGTCTTATTACCGCAGACTTCTGAAGGAGTGGTCACTTTCATTACTGGCTTCACTTCAGATGATAATTATGTCTTTTATTACCACACAATCAAAAAGACTCTGAGGTTTATATTTAGAGTAAACTATTAATTGAATTAAATTAAAATAAATTACAGATTAATTCGTTTAGAAGACGCAAAATTGTTGGCCAACTATAGGGTCAGTGCAGACGCAAAGACTATCAAATCAAGTCCTGACTCAAAATATTTAGTGATTGGAGGCGTTGACGGAAGTCTTACCATTCTTCTAATCGCTGATCCAAATACAAATGATTGGATAAAACATTTAAATCAATTACCGACCCGTCTCTCAGATTCTCAATTAAAAACACATAAAACGTGGAAAACGGCCGCAAAATTAGCGGTCATTGCGACCAAAAATCAACAAAAAAGCTCAGAATCTGATTCAAAGACTTGTTCTATAAGTTAATTAATTGAATGACCACTTTATTGTCAATTGTCTATAGATTAGAAATTCTAATCAAGAATATTCTGTAATAAAAGTGCATTTCTCATTTTTAACCCAATAATTAAAATAATTAGTAACACAATATTTATTGTAATTAAAATAAATAAATAAATAAAAAGCTAAATGAATATAATTAATATATTATATAACCATGGTGATCTTGTTGTTTAAAATTGCATTGCATTCGACGAGAGATAGCATTGCAATGGAATTATTTATGTGTTAAGAAATGCACTAAAAAGGGGTTTACCTAAACATACATTGAGTTTATGTATGATATGAATGACTCACTGAATGTGTGTTTTGGTAACGATATTTGAGAGCAATAATTGATTGGAGAGTAAATCGAAAAACAAATATAAACACAAAAATAATAATAAATAAGACTTTTAAAGACAACACGACATCACTTCTACTAAACATTTAAGACATTTATCTAACAATTGATTGAATTTTATTTAATAATAATTTTTTGCGAAAATAATAATTTAATTTAAGACAAAAATATGGACACAAAAGTGTTTTTTCGTTTATTTATATCAATATTTTTGATTCTAATTTTAGATTTAAATAAATTAATTAACAAATGTTGCGGTCATTTGCAAACAGGTGTCCACTCCTTTGGATCAATTGATTTGTTATTTAATTAATTTATAATTTTGTTTAACAGTAAACGAAATGAATTATTTAAGGGATGACTCCATGGACTCAATGCCTTCAGACCTTTCAAAGATAATACGATTCACTCCCGAATCACTTCATTTTAATAAACAGTTAATTAACTCTTTGTTTGTCTTTAATTAAATATAACTAATAATTGTCTTTTGATTTACAGTTCAATTGGTATCCCATATATTGAAAGAGTTTTAGTCGAAAATTTACAAAACGATAATTCAATTCAAATGCTATCCATTTCGGGAAATACCGTTCATTTTCACTGTTCCTTCTTTGAAGACAAAGTAAATACCACTTCTTATTAGAGACCACTTATTATTGTTTGTCTTAATTGAATGTCTGTTCAATCAATAGTTGATAGACTCGGGCGGAAACACCAGTTTTGAAGTGGTATTTCTGGCCCGAACTGAAGGACCCGTAAATAATACACTATATATTCACACGTCTTTGGGTTCTTTCAAATATCGGGTCACAGCTATCGGTGTGTCCAACCCATTCCGATTGCGACCATTTATTGGTGCAAAAGTGCCGATCAATTCTTCGTACGCGCCTTTGATTCATATTTACAATCCTCACAGCTCTACACTACAGGTCTGTCCACTCTGTTTAACGATTAGATAATTATTTAATTGAATGTAACCTTAAGTTAACGGAAATGTATACGACTGGAGGGGGACTTCACTTAGAGCTGCCTAACGGTGAACCGGAGGGTCCAAAGAGTTTATGGCAAATCCCACCCTTCGAGACAAAGACTATAATGAGAGCCAACTTTTTAGCTCGAAGTGAGAAAAACCATACCTCTTATATAAGGATTAAAACTAATAGTAGTGAAGACCAGTTTGTGATATTACCGGTCGAAGTGGAAGTGTCGTCAGCGCCCGGAATATATTCTCCAATAGATTTATTAGACTTCGGTGTTATGCGAACACAGGACGAGCCCAGGAGTATAGACATACAAATATTGAATTCTGGAACCAAACAGATTCAGATCCAGAATGTGATCGCAACGCCTGTGAATGAGGCGCTTACCATTGACTTCAGTGCACCCGTCAAAGTGTCGCCCAACATATTTCATGCAATCGATATCGCGAGGGTCACCCTCTGGCCCAACAAAATAAGTCAATGTCTGAAGCAATGCAACGGAAAGATTGTCATCAAATCAAAGAACAATCAGTACAAACTGGCCATACCTTATACCGTTCAACTCATACACGGGTCAGTACTTAAATTCATATAATAATTATATATTTATTACATTTTTCTAAAATTGTTTAACACTTTTAACAGACATTTAAGTTATAACGAAAGTCAGACCCAATTCTATATTCAATCGAATTCACCGCAAGAGAAGAGAACTCTTGTTTTACACAATAAATTCAATACAACTCTTGTCATACATTCTGTTTCACTGCCCGATGAGGCGAAGCCTTATTTTAAGGTCTGTTGTGTTTTAGATCTTATTTTAATAATTATTTAACTATAAATTGTGATCAAAAACAGGTTGTGTTAGTCTCTCAAACTGTGACAATACCACAGAATACAAAAGAGTCGGCGCTTAAGATAACATTTACCCCTTCCTTACAATTAAGTCATATGGAGACTACTTTTCGTTTGAATACGAATTTAAGTCATTTCGATATTAGTCTTCAGGCCTATAGCGGGAAATTAGATTTGGTATGTCTTAAAACAATAGTCTTGACCTCTATTTTAATAATTTGATTATTCGTTCAGTTTATCCCTCAATCGTTAAACCAAACGGTTTTGGATTTTAATGCAATCGGTTTGGGAGAGAAAAAATCCATGACTTTTGCTGTGATTAACAATAATCCGGTTGTCGTCAAACTGAAGCACTGGGGCTGTAATATGAGTAAAGCATATGTCGAACTGATGGGTATCGCAGAGGGAAACGCAACTGTTATCTCACATAAGTTGGATGTCTCGACTCTCTCTAAAAAACAGATAACTATTTTAAAGCCTAAATTTTACGCTATTTTTAAACTCCATTTGACGGGCTTTCATGAGGAGGGAGTCTATTATGGAGAGACATTTGTGGAGACCGCTTACGACAGACTTAGTATTCCATTTGTTTTGCGTGCAGTCGAAGGAAGTTTTGTTTTAGAGAAGATATCAATTGCTAATTGTTTTCCGGGCCGTATCTGTTCCCAAACCGTTCGAATTACCAGTTTTTTCACTCATGACCTCAAATATAAGTCAGCACTGATCAGACCCGAAGACGAACGCTTCTCATTTCAAGTCAATGAAACAGTGGTTAGATATGGACACAATTCAATTGGAAAGCTATACTTCGATCCAATCAAGAGTTGCGCCAAATTGTGTTACTCAGGTCTGGACACATCCAAAGAAGTGGGACATCTCTGGCTTCTGGGCATTGGTCTGCATCCCGACACCGGATATATCGACAAAGAATTGCATAAACTATTGTATAGCCGTTGGACTAATTTACAAGAAAATGATAAAACAATAAACATAACCCTCCAATTGGCCATTGATGGGGTCAGTCCACTATTAATTGGAGCTCACGCACAGCTCCATTGGCCCCGACTTATAAATAAAAAGTTATTAAAATTTCCGATAACCAGAGTCGGGAACATTACTGTAAGTCTTTATAATAATTAATTGAATTAATTGTGAGTTTATTTTTCATTTGTAGAGCAAAGAAATAATAATAGAGAACCCGTCGTCACAAATGCTTTTAGTTCAGGCCGTCCTTCTCTCTGATTATCCGAATCCCGAAGCAATCATTCAGTTATTAAAATCCGGATTTCGAACACAATTCACAGAAATTGAATTAAATTCTGCCGAAACTAAACCCAAAAGCTTTCACTTAACGAATATAACATCAGATGAAGTGATTAATAATCGGAAAGTCATTAAGGAGTCGATTGGTGTTAACCCGGACTCTAATTCTCTTACATTTTTAATGCCTTTCGGCTCCAGAAAAAAGGTTTCGATAAGTTTTGCACCAAAAGACGATTCGGCGCTCGTGTCCACCATTTTGTTGATAAGAAACAATTTAACGATAATCGATGCCGTATTACTTCAGGGACAGGGAGGAAATGGAATACTTAAAATTGGTAACCAATTGCCGGGACCAAAGTCTGTGCTTTCGTTTGAATTACTCGATAAGCATTTGAAGAGTTGTTCGAAAGCGAAGAGTTCTCAGAGTTCTTCGAGCAGTTCGTTCCCAATAGAGCCCACATTTACAGTTCACCGAACATTTTCTGCTGTAAATGTGGGAAAACTTTCGATGAGAATCAAAGGTTTCACAATAGGACCACAGACTGGTTCCACTCCAATGAGTTGTCAGGGGTTTGGCTTTAAAGTAATTAATTGCAGTCCTTTTGATTTAAGGCCAAATGAGAACAGAAAAATTCATATCGCGTTTACCCCTGACTTCACTCAATATAAAGTCAAACAATTTCTTTCTATATTAACCGATAATCCAAATGAGAAGATAGAGTACGCACTGATGGCTACTCTCCCCAAACATATGCTCCGTTATTGCAATGAGTCGATTCCTCGACCCAATTGGGAGGCAGTCCTCTACTATTGTTTGATAACAATGATGACATTTATGATACTTTTAGCCGTTTGTGTTGCCTTCTTCGATGGCGACCGTTTACTTAATTACTCTTTCTATCCGGTGCTCACCACATATGCGGTCACATCTTTTGAGACCAATAGTGTTAACACTACTCCCGAAGACATCTCTGAAAAATTGTTTCCAAAACTAACAAATTATTCAAATAATGACGAATCAAAAGACAAACGAAATACTGAACTTAGAAATAGAAAAACTAAAACCAAAGGAACGCGAAGTTCAAACACAAGAGAAGAAGTCAACACCGATAACAATCCGGGTATATATCAGAGACAGTCGTGGACTCAGTTCTTAAAGAAAAAGTTTATTCGACGCGACTCTTCTGGAAGTGATAAAAGCAATAACAGTAATACGCGTTCGTCTTCTCAAACAAATCTATCCAAATGTCAAACAACACAACCATTAAGTGCTGAAAGTGTTAAGAAAGAGTCGTTAAATAGTGATAAAACAGTTGTCACTAAAAATAAAACAAAAAAGAGTCAGAAAACAGAATACGAAAACAAAAACAAAGATAAGAAAAAAGTGAGTTATCAGACAAAACACGAAAACTTAACGAATGTAATATCGTCTCCGCCGCCACCGCTTCCTGTTTTTGACTCCTCTTTCGATGAGGAGAGCTTTTATAGGAATTCAAAGAGTAATAAGAAGTCGAGAACCAATTCCTTCCACACAGAGTCGAGCGCCGGCTCTACATCTTTAGAATTGCCGTATAAACCGAAAGTCATTTCTAATAACAATTCATCGAATATTAAAAATTTGAAAAAATCTAAAAATAAAGAGGAGTTACTTCTGGACGACAACGAGTCATATCATTCATCGAATGAGAATTCAGTCATATGGGACGCACCCATCAATACTTTCGACTCAGACAACGCTATGAATGAATTGGTCCGACAGACAGAACTGTTTGCAGAAAAATCTTTTGAACATAATTTTAGCTCAAATTCAATATCGAAGCCAAGAACCAAATCAAATGATCAAACGATGCATTCATTTTCCCAAAATCGCGAGTCTTTGTTGTCTACCAATTGGTCTGCATTCCGATCGTCGACTCCTCCGGCCTCTACTTCTCATCATTTAATAGATGAATCTTTATTAGAGAGGAGAACCCCTCCCATTAGATTCACTCAAGCAGTTGAACGTCCGATACCTTCAAATCCGTGGCTCAAAGATCTAAACGTAACGAATGGAAGCGCCTCTTTGGACACAGAGTTGAGTCAATTGAGAGAAACGTCTTCGCCGTGGAATTCACATAACAATCAAACGCAACAAAACAATTGGAACTGTTTTGCTGGAATCGATTCCACCAAAGACTTATGGAACAGCTCAAAGTGGACGTCCCCATCGCCTACATTAACCTCTAATTCTAGTCAATCAAGTTCTTTGTGGAGCGACTCTTTTGCCAGCAATCTATGGAACACAAAATCTAACGAAATGTTAAACACTTGGGGCACAGAATTCTCGACTACTCGTAATGAAAACCCAACCGATTTGGTCAACACTACCACTACTTCTTTGAATTCAAACTCAATTTCTGATTCAATCGATTCTTCATTTAATTTGTTCGGTCGTTCCCTTTGGAGTCCGCTCTCCACCACAACACCCAACAACTCAAGTGTCACAACCACTACAGTAACCACAAGTGATTCGACTTCAACCCCGTCCACGACCTGGTCTTTCACTCCATTCTCTCTCTTCGGCTCTTCATCTCAAACACAATACAACAGAAATAGTGAACAGAAATAAACGATTCGTTTATTGAAAATATTTAAAATTTATTTCAAATGAATTACAAGAAAATTGTCTAAAATTTGAGAGCAATAAAAATAAATTCAAATTAATTTGAAAACAATATATAAATAATGTATAAAAATATTGCCTTAAATACTAACCAATACTTAATATTATTAACCCTTTTAGGGCTACAAAATACAAGTCTCACTATTAATTCACTCAACTCTTATGCTCCGAATCATCGCTTTTGTCATTATTTTTGTCAAAAATGACAGTCTTTCCGGTGTCAACAGCCGCTCGTTTTGCAATAGCTTTAGGCCCCAAATGAGACACATTCTGGACAGTGACCGCTGAATTACCCGCAGTATACATCACCTCTTCAGTAGCGGTGGCCGCCTGTGGGCCATACCTACTATTGACAGTACTTACCGTCTCATTAGTCACTGTTTTGGCCAAAGAAATAACGTTTTGTGTGATTCCGTTATAAAGAGTGGAGAATCCCTGCAGACCTCCCGACGCAACGGTGAATATATTGTCGCAAATCTTTTCCGAATCGTTTTCTGTTTTTCCCGAAACACTCGAAATTAGTTTCTTTGATTGTCTTTTGAGATGAGGGGCCAAACATTTGCCCAATTGATTGGTTCCTTTGGCCACAGTGTTTACCGCATATCCAGTCACAGAACAGGCCGTATGCGACGCTTTTCGTAGTCCACGTAAACCAGTGATCACTCGCGGATCCACTTCTGTGTTCTCAATCGGTTGTGTCGACTGATTAGCTCTGAAGTGAGCGCCACTTCTTTTAATTAAATCGTTGGCCTTTTGAGTGCCATAAGTGATACCATTATTAAGGAGTTCTGCGCCATAGACTATGTTCTTAGCAATAGTGTCGGCTAATCCTGACGACTGTTCACTGGTTTGGGTCCCAATCGGTTCCGGTTCTGTTGTTTCCATCGGTTCTTCTGGAGTAACCAATTCTGGTATTGGAGCCGAAGGAGTGGCTATCAACTGATCGATAATGGCTTTCCATTCTTGTGGTGAGTCCTGAATATCGCAATACAATATCAATACGTTTTCCAATAATAAGACTTTGATTTCATCGACGACTTCAGTGTTTATTAAAACAATAGAAACGGATTCGGGATTCGAGACATCGGGAAAGAGATAACACAGTCTTTGGTCTCGAAATCGGAAGACTGGAGTCTTGTCTTTTTCTAACGGATAGAACCAATCCTTGCATTTAATTAACGCCAATCTTTGGGACAAATTTCTTTGAGTGGAATCAACTCTTGCGTCGATTACTTCACGAAAAATGCGTAAACTCTGGTCTCTAATCAATGAAATCAATTCATATTCGGATTCACTTTTATTATATGTCAAGTGATAGACATTCACTGATTTTAAAGATATTATTTCCTCGATATCTGAAGGGATCGACATTTTTAAGGTAACACTGATCTGAAACGTATCTTCACTTGTTTTGGTTACAGTTTACACTTAAATGGGTTTTAAACGAACAGTCATTCTATGAGACCTCCAATACATACAAAATTG